>OZ010598.1:92611270-92673770 GCA_963932145.1 Acanthosepion lycidas | reverse complement strand
GCGGGATTCAAACCCATGTCCTCCATTGAAGGAGTTTTATTGAACATGTTTTTGAGCACTTGGCTATGAAAAGCTTCATAATCAATCAAGGTTCTATAAAGGTTTCTCTAGTAACAGGGGATGCAGGATCAAATCTTGCTGGAGGGTGTGTTTTTCTTAAATAAAATTTCTTGAATTTTCAAGGCAGTAGATGAAATAAAATTCTGCTTAAAATGAAATGGGGTATCTACTCAAATATGGACATCTACTAAAAATAATGTTGAAAGTAATATATATATATATATGTATATATATATATATATGTATATATATATATATATATATATATATATATATATATATATATATATATATATATATATATATATATTATAATTATTTAAAAAAAATATGATTCCTTCATTACATAAGAGTTCTCATGTTTCAAAAATGAGAGCTGAAAACTTCAATATAATTATTAAAATTAAATTGAGTTAAAGTATCAAGCCCTGTTTCATCCTCAAGTGAAAATTGAGGAAAAACCAATCTTGAAATTTACACATCTTTATAAGCATGTTCATTCGCATAATTAATTATTAGTTTGGTGCGAAAATAATGTCGTTTTCTCACATAAAGTTGAATGTCAAAAAATGACATTATTTTTGCATCAACTTAATACTATGGAAACAGCTGAGGCAACCATTTTGATAAACAGCCTAAGCTCTACTTCTGTCTGGAGCACTGTTTTTAAAAATAAAAATAAAAATACTAAAAAACTCCGGATTATTTACCTAACATGTTCTTTCCTATTTTTCTACATATCTGCACATATATCTATATCTATATCTATATCTATATATATATATATATATATATATATATATATATATATATATATATTACCAATTTGTGACTAGTAGGGATAATTCCAAGGAGGATATTAATCCGGGGAGAGCTCCATAAACTACAGAGCATTATAATAATAATAATAATCAAGAAGAAAATCTTAAAGATTCAATTCAGTTATAATTGAATATAATCTATAAATTCCTCTATTCAGATCAAAATCTTTTAGTTTTACTAAAAAAATTTTGGTCTGAAGAAATGAATATATAGATATTCACAAAATAAATTATAATCGAAATGAATCTTCAAGGTTTTATTCTTGATTATTATGATTATAATCTCATATATATATATATATATATATATATATATATATATATATATTACAAATTTGTAACTGGTAGGGATAATTTCAAGGAGGATATTAATAGAGAGAGCTTAATGTAGACTACAGTGTATAATAATAATAATAATAATCAAGGAGAAAACCTTAAAAATTCATTTTGGTTATAACTTATTTTGTGAATATCTATATATTCATCTCTTCAAACTGAAATCTTTTAGTATATCTACTATGTATATATATTTATATCTATATCTATATATATATATATATATATATATATGACTTTGGTTAAATAATCTAGACATATTATGACAAGTTAATTTTATTTTAATCCTCTCAAATTAACAGATCAATTTCTTAGCATTTTTATTCAGCTTAAATATTGCTATGTGTTGCCGTCTATTCAGTATTAATACCATTGTATATAGATGTTTTACATTTTGAATTTTATCTACAGGTCCCTTTAAGAAACTTCCTGAATATTAAAAACTCTTATAATAATTTTTTCTGTTAACTTTACGTCTGATTAACCTACTCCTCCCTTAAACAAATACAACATATCATAACTGTCTACAATCATGATACATTTGTTGCTGGCGTATTTTCCACAGTTGTCAAAGACATCATGCCTAAGTTCTGGTTTATCATGACAAAATGAAAAAATAACTCACCCACCTTCACCCTCTGAGTTTACTTTTTTATTTAGCATAGATCTGACATTTAATTGGTTAATTGAGACATACCCTCAGGTCTATTTTTAATTTCTGACCTTATGCCCCACCTTTAACTTTAGGAAAAGAGATAACAATTTATTTTTAAATTTCCTTAAAAAATCATTTTATAATTACCAGTAACCTACCATCACCTGAGGAAGTATAAACAAAATATTGAAACATGAAAGCTTTTGTGTAGTGATTTAAAAATGTTTTTATTATAATCTCATATATATATATACTTTTTTTATATATATATTATATATGCATGGATTTATTGCAAATTGCTCAATATCAGTAGAGCTAACATATTCATTTGTATGGATATGAGTTTGTGATCCTGGGTTTCACACTTTTGCAATCATCAGTCAAAATGGTTTATTTTTTTAAAAAATTGAATCTATTTATGCTTGTGTTTGATTGTTTGGTGGTGGAAGGGGTAAATCTTCCTCTGTGTCCGTTTTGGGAAGATACTCTTAGACACAAAGACACACACACACATGCATAAACATACCCTCATAAACAATTCAAGATTAGGCATAGATATATGTCCATGCTTTTGAGCATACATACATATGCAATTGTAATCCTATTTCAGTGTCAAGACTGTATGTAGCAAAGTTCTTTCAACAAGGGGAAGGTTGGGTTGTTCTTGGTTTTTTCAGATCAGCCGTCTATATATTTAAGTTGTTGTTTCTAAGTATTTATTGTCTATACAGTAATGTCAACATTAATATATTATTTTACAAGCCTTAGAAATAATTTGGAAAAGAGAAAAACATGTCAATATGTAAATCTGAATTTACAGAAACACTTGTCTTTCTTGCTGGTCAAAGAAAAAATTATTTTTGGAGATGTTAGTAACTGATGATGAAAATTGATCTATTACAGGAATACAATATTAAGAACATCTTTTCTACATCCAGGATCTCCTTCTGTATGTCAGTTGAACGAGAATCTACTTGGAGATACCAAGAGAATTGTTTCTTAGGGACTACAGCAGGCTAGACAGAATTGTGCAAAACAACAATGAGTAATTGACGTTTTTGAATAACACATTAAAAACTAAAACTTTTCTACATCCAGGATCTCCTTCTGTATGTCAGTTGAACAAGAATCTACTTGGAGATACCAAGAGAATTGTTTCTTAGGGACTACAGCAGGCTAGACAGAATTGTGCAAAACAACAATGAGTAATTGACGTTTTTGAATAACACATTAAAAACTAAAATATTTCTTTTGAGAAAAAAGCAGACTGATAATTTCATTAAATTATAACACTTAACTTTTTATTGCAAATGTGAGAGAGGGAAAAAAATCAAAGCCCTAGGGAGTCAGGTTCATCCATAGTTTGAAAAGAAATACTATTCAGCGTTTTCAGCTTGACAATGTATGGCGGACCTGCAGTTGCATGGACACAATTGGGTAGGTACCAATTATGAATCTTCAACAGATGATGACAGCATGTTCACAGCACTTCCAATCTCATCTTCATCTTCTTTTATGTGCTGTGTCCCATCAGGACATAGGCGATCATGGCCCTCCACATCTTCATGTCCCTTGTAGCTCTTACTAAGTTTTGTCTTTTAGTTATTTCTCCCAAACCCTGTTCTGCCATCCATTTGCTCAAAGCCCATCAAGTATGTTACACACTGCTTTCCTCTATCCCTCTTCAATTTCCTTTTTGTTTCCATTTTCTCTAAAAACTCGTCGTTGCTCATATTTTCAGTTCATAGCTGTTGCTAAACTCCTTTCCAACTAAATGTCCTGCATTTACCTTATTCCTATGGATTGACATTTTTCCCAGCCATTTTCTAAATATATATATATATATATATATATATATATATATATATAGTTAAACCTTGAGAGCCAGACAAACCTACTAAGGTTTCACCTAAGCAGATCGTCAGTTAAAGGATGAACTTACTCACTGACACACTACTTGTTCTTGAAATATGATGAGAGCATAATTTCAACTTGGAAATATATTAATAAATAAATATTATCTATTAAATTATCAAAAGTGTTTTAATTCTTTTTGATACTATAAAGTGATTTGTTTCCATTCTCAGATTAAAAAGAAAATAAGCAGAATAAGTTTCTAGACATTGCCTGCATTTATAGAACCAGTTCCTGGAAATTTGGGATGCCATTATTGGTCACAAAGAACTTTTGGAACTGCTAGGTAACCTTGACATATTTGAGAAGGATATTAGAAAAATCTAGAATATATACTGGCAGCAAACTTCCTGCATATGGATTATGAAATGCATTCAGTAAATATACAAAAATAGAAATTGGTGTACAACAAGGCTGCATCTTCTCACCAGATTGAAAGTATAAAGTGAAGTGATTCTGAAAGAAGTAGAAATTCTATAAGGATTCATTACTGGCAGCTACAATCTTAACAGCATAGGATATGCAGATAAAACAGTGTTTATAGGAGACATAGAAAGGAAGCTACAAGAACTCCAGCAGAAGCTAATGGTGAAAAGTGAGAAGAAATGACTAAACATCAATTGTAAGAAGATGAAATGCAGAGTTGTTAGCAAAAGTAACAGCTAAACAGGCAAATTACAAATTGTAAATCCCAAAATTAAATAAGTACAATTGAAATATATGGAAAGTGATTTAACAGAGAACAGAAAGTGTGACTGTCTATATTTCTGAGATGAGGTATTATGTACATTATTTACATTATTCGGACTATTGTCCTCATCTTTGTCATCATATTTATAACAATGTTTTGGCCATTGTATGCTCCGGCCTTATTCAGTTTGTTAGAATGTCGAACTGAACCCTTTATTTCGCTCACTGGGGTACTCTGTTCTAGTTCCACATGCCATGTTTAATGGATGTCATTTATCAGTTATCACCTGTTAATTCCCTTCTCCATTGCCTTAACCAGGTATCACTGCCACCCGATCTAACACCTTTATCCACTGTGCTATGTGTCCTTGAGGACATCTGGGTATGAATTTCTGGGTTTTATAAATTATTATGTCTTCAGCAACTATTTTTACCAGTGCTCATATTGCAATTTTTGCTGTTATCATTCTATGTTTTTACCAAAACTCATATTGCAATTTTTTTGTTATTATAGTCCAAATAATGTAAAAGAAAGTGTGACATTAAAATTTGAAGGTGCATTGGGATAGCAAAAGGTGCCTTTCAAAAGCTAAGCAGAGCATTAAGAAACAGAAAAAAATTTTAGAAGAAAAGAGTACTGAAACGTTATATCAGTCCTCCTATATGGCAGTGAATGCTGGACAATCCCTTCACAAAGGAAAAAGAGACAAAGCAACAGGAAGCGAGAGTTGAAATTTCTCAGACATATAATGAGGTAAGAGGGTTTAGAAAATTTGATACTCACAGGAGAAATTGAAGATAAAAGAGACAGAGGAAAACAATGCATAACTGACTGAGTAAGCTTGAGTAAATAGATGGCAAAACAAGTTTTAGAAGAGATATGAAAAAGAAAAAATTATCAGGAGTTACAAAGGACAAGAAGTTGTCGAGAGTCATGATCACCAACATCCTGATGGGGAATTGAACATAGGAGAAGGATGCTCTTTTTTGACTCTACTTTGAAATTTGTCATTGTGAACATATCTATGTCAGCTATGTGACCTAAACATAAAACTTTTTCTTTCAGTATAACTATATTCCTAGCCCTTTGAAATTAATGTAAATTTTTATGAAGGTTGTGAAATATAATACAACACACCTTGCTCAGCAAAACCTTTATTCCGACCACCTGAAGTGACTGAACAATACTTTGATGATTGAATAATAATGCTATAAATTTATGAAAATAAATGTTTTTGTAAAATAATGCTGGAGACTTTTTGCCCCAATCAGATATATATATTTTTTTAGGTTTTATCATTCAGATCATAGACTGACTGATATAAATCATGACAAGTTATAGCTTTTCACTATTTCAATCTTTTAAAATACAGCAGCTATTAAATTATGGCAGTTAAAGAATTTTTTCTCTCACTCTTGTTCTCCCATGTTCTTAAGAAGATAGCCAATCATGGTTCTCCACTGCTTCCTGTCTTTTATTGCTCTCAGTAATGCTTACTCCTTTATGACTACTTCCATCTTTTTTGTACTCATTTCCCCATTCAGTTTCTCTCTGATTCATTTGCTATCACTAGGCCTTGTGATTGTTAAGTTTTCCAAGTCTTCTTTCTTCATTATGTGTCCCCAAAATTACAGCAGTTTCTTTTTGACTATTAATGGCAATTCCTTGTACCTCATCTTCTGAAAATTTCCTCATTTGACATATGCTCTGTCCATGCTATTATCTAAAGATCCGTCATCTTTTCTTTAATTAATTGATATGTCACTCAGTTATATATATATATATATATATATATATATATATATATATATATATATATATATATATATATATATATATATGTATGTGTGTGTGTGTATTTTCATATTGTTGTTATTAATGGGTGTCATGGGACCCAACCTGTTCAGAAATATCTAAACTGTCCACAGTCACTTTCTCAGACCAATTAATAAAAATATCTTTTGGCTTATGGCCACATCACATTGAAACAACAGTTTCTGTATGATCACTGAAGTTAAGCAATGTCGAGCCTGGTCAGTACCTAGATGAGTGACCATTTGGCAATACCAGGTGCTATAAGTTTGGATATGAAGGTGGTGTAATAGATAATGGCTTGGGATTGTTCATCAGAGAGTTGAGTTCCATTTTTATTTGTGTTTGTTATATTCACTTACACAAAAATACATTTGGGAAAGGTATGAATCCACTTATTATCCCCACTATGGATTAAATAGTGAGCCTTGTAACACTAAACTATTATCTCCCCCTGCCAAAAGAATTCTTACCATCTAAAAAATATTATTTTGACTTTAAATAAATTGCAAAGTGTTGATAAGTCATTGAAAACAAATCAATCAGTCAATTAAAAAATAGCTTTGAACAAATGAAGGCAATAGATCTTTGAGTAGACTGTCCTTTTCAAACCTTGTAGACTGGCATTACATAATCATAAACAAAGAATTGTACCAAATAACTGAAACTACATCGCTTGAGGACATTCAACAGCAGCAACAATTATAATGGATGGTACAGGTAACTTAAAGAGAAAATAATGATATAATGAATATTGTTCTATACTACAAGCAAAAGGTTAGAAAGGAAACCCCCTATCAATACTGAAAAGACCAATAACAGTGGACTTGAGTAACATATATTTTCCTAAAAAATTGTCTGTAACAATTTTATAAATTTCTATCAACTATAACACTGACTGCTTTGTTAATGTTTGCCAATTATTATCATTATCCATTTGTTATTAAACTATTTATATAGTTAAAGTTCAACATTTGATTAATTTTAACATTCCCAATTTGTAACTTATATCTTAAGCTGTCTTTTGTGCTCACAACCATAAATAGTTATGAATTTTCAAAACAATATTGTTATCTGCATATTTAGGTTTGAAGGACATGTTTAGCATGATCATCATTTGTTCTATCGACATAATTTCTCAACTCATGTCAAATGGCATGCATCTGGAATTGGCTCAGAAAATGTTGCCATCATTTCTTTTACAATTGCAGTTGCATGAAATAAATAAAGAATTGGAAACCAGAACTTATCATTATTTTTATTGCTTCCATTTACAGTTATTTAAATGCCAGCTAATTGTAAAAGAATTTACAATTCTATTATATTTTATTTTACTGAAAAGTCTTTTATGAAAGTAAGACATTAATAATTCCCATGAATCTAAATAAATAAATGAATAATCCGATTGAAACTAATCAATAACAAAACGTTCTTTTCTGAGAAAGTCCACTGGAAAAATGCTAATCACTAAAAAGAAATGCATTTTCTAAATTCTAATATACAAATAAGAACAATATTTTAAACAAAAGAAATAAAAATTTTAAGTAGGAAAAACAAATAAAAAGAATACCCTACACTAAATTCTAAATACTTCAAATACATTGGTGCACTGATGAATTTTTTTTTTGTTTTTTTAATCATTTCACCCCAAACAAGGAAACAAAGCCACTATGATGCAGGAGGTTAATGAGTATCAAAAAATATACAAAAAAATAAAACATTAAGGAGTGAGAACAATAAAAGGACAGAAATTAAGAAAACAGAAGATAAAAAATATATTTACATTTTTAAAGATCAAAGTTGACTGGAAGCCAAGTTGATAGAAGAAAGTTCCATGAGCAAAAGAAGTCTGAGAATTTATAAAAAATTTAGTATAGAAGATAAGGAAATTGAACATAGAATTGGCTGAGCTAGATGTAGTTTTGTCCAACAGCACAAACTGCTACAAAATCAAAACATTAATCTAAAAGCCCAAGTCATGTTCTTAAATAGCCTCATCTGATAAAGACTTTTATATGAATGTCATGCACAGTACCTAACCTGTTAAGAAAAATCTAAACTGTCAGCTGTTTGCCCTGATCAGGGATTAAAAATGGCTGAAAACTTAAGTCATATTCTTAAAACATTGGTTGGTTATTACCAATTTTACTCTGCAAAACATTGCATCAAAAATGACCTAAGTTTTAATAATTTATAACCAATAAACGAAAAGAAATGTAACAGCTATTGTATAACAGCGATATTATTTGTTTCACTTGAAATATGAACTTATAGAAAACCTTCTTAAAATATTGTTTTTAAAGATGTCCTACCAGGATTTATTATTGGTGGCCACAATCTTAACAACATAAAATATACAGATGACATAGTGTTGATAGCAGACACAGAAAGAAAACTACAAAATCTTCTACAGAAGGTAGTGAAAGGAAGCATGAAGAAAAGATTAAACATCAACTTAGAGAAAAAAAATCCATGGTAGTTAGCAAAAGGATGTGTCCAAAGTGTAAATTTAAAATCCAAGATACCAAAATCAAGCAAGTGCAAAAGTTTAAACATCTGGTAAGTGTTTTAGCAAAGACGGAAAATGTGACTCTGAAATCCAAAGGCACATTGGGATAGCCAAAGATTCATTCCAAAAGCTAAGAGAAAGTATTGAGAAATAGAAAAATTTTGCTAGTAACAAGGAAAAGAGTACTAAACTGCTACGTGATATCTGTCCTCCTTTATGGCAGTGAGTGCTGGACAATCTCCTCAAAGATGAATGAGAAACTTGAAGAAATAGAAATGTGGTTCTACAGAAGGATGCTGAGGATACTATGTACTGAATATGTGAACAAAAATGTTTTAGAAAAAATGTAAACAATAAAAGAAAAATACAGTTGAGGTTTCTGTTGAACATAATGAGGAAAGAGGGCTTGGAAAATCCGGTTTAGAAGAAATAAGGAAAAGATAACATTTATTATTAGCTACAAAGGGCAGGAAATTGTGGAGAGCCATGATCACTAATGTCCTGAAGAGACATGTCACATAGAAGAAGAAGAATGAACCTGAGTAGATGGATGACAGAACAGGATTTAAGATAGTTAACAAAAAGACAACATTTATTAAGTACTACAAAGGAGAGGAAATTATGGAGAGTCATGATCACCTACATCCTGAAGGGACACGACACATAGAAGAAGAATGAGCTTGAGTAAATGGATGACAGAATAGGATTTAAGAGAGATAACAAAAACACATAATTTATTAAGAGCTGCAAATGACAGGAAATTGTGGAGAGCCATTATCACCTACATCTTGAAGGGATGTATGAAATGTATGAAGCACTTCTCAACAATGGTGAGCCAACAATAAGATCAACTGGCCAATGGTGAGCCAACAATAAGATCAACTGGCCAATGGTGAGCCAACAATAAGATCAACTGGCCAATGGTGAGCCAACAATAAGATCAACTGGCCAATGGTGAGCCAACAATAAGATCAACTGGCCAATAGTGAGCCAACAATAAGATCAACTGGCCAATGGTGAGCCAACAATAAGATCAACTGGCCAATGGTGAGCCAACAATAAGATCAACTGGCCAATAGTGAGCCAACAATAAGATCAACTGGCCAATAGTGAGCCAACAATAAGATCAACTGCCCAATGGTGAGCTAACAACAAGATCACCTGGTCAATAGTGAGCTAACAACAAAATCAAGTGTCCAACTATGGCTGTACATATGCAAACTGATAATCAAAACAGAAAAATTTCAGTGATATTTTAACTGCCAGGTTCTTATACAACAATAGAAGATTTACTTCTTGGTTCATTTTTCTTGCCATTCTCTCATTTTCTTTATTTTCTGCAAAATGAATTATGCTTAGTTTTAAGTGAGTTATTATTTTTGCTTTCTTGTCTGTAATGAATTTATGCATGGCAGACAAAGAAAGAAAACTGCAAGACCTCTGACAGGTTGTAGCAAAGGAAAGTGAGAAGAAAAGCCTAAACATCAGTTGTAAGAAGAGAAAATATGGAATCAGAAAGAGAAAAAAACAATATGAGCTATGAATTGGAATTTCAAAATCAAACAAGTAAGGAAGTTTAAATATCTGAGAAGTGTCTTAACATTTGACAGATACTGTGACACCAAAATCTGAAGGTTCATTGAATTAGCAAAAGTTATCTTCCAAAAGCTAAGTAAAGTATGAAGTAACAGGAAAATTTCATTAGAAAAATGATTGCAGAACTGCTATATAATATCCATCTTTATATATAGCAGTGCATGCAGGAAAATTTATTTACAGATGAAGAGAAAACTTGAAGAAACAAATTTTGTTCTACAGAAGGATGCTGAAAATACCATGGATGTAGCATAAAACAACAAGAATGTCTTAAGGAAAATGGAAACAAAAAGGACACTTATATTTAGAATCAGAAAGAGGCAGTTGCAATTTCTAAGACACATAATGAGGAAGAAAGGCTTGGAAAACTTGATACTCACAAGACATATTGAAGACATGAGGAACAGAGGGAAGCAGCAATTAATCTACCTAATGGTAGCAGAACAGGGACTGTGAGATATTAAAAAGCCAAGCATTGGTAAAAGCCACAAAAGATAGGTAGCAGTGGAGTGTCATGATCACCCACCTCCCGAGGGAGCACAGCATATAGAAAAAGAAAAAAAGTGTCAGTGCTGGAAATTCCTCATAAGTTAAACTGAAGCGAAAATGCTTTATTATCTTACCAAAAAATGGAAGCGAAAAAAAAATAAAGCAAAATGAATTTAATCACTGGTAAATTTCTGCGTTGGAGAGGAGAATGGACACCACCAAATTATCTGAAAGGATTATAAAGAAGAGGAATCAAAGTAACCTCATACCGCATTGGTAGAGGCCAGGATCAACAATGGTCATGCAGCCCATATTAACTCTTACTCCGGGATAGCCAAGTAGAGCAACAAACACACCATCAAGCTACCAATGCACATTAATACAACACAATCAGAATGTGTAATATTCGGACCCTCTACGCATTTAGAGAAAGAGTGGACGGACATGACATGCTGGAAATCCTGAGAGCCACTGCCGCCAGATCAGATTGGAGGAGGTTGTCTTTTTCTTCTGCACTCAGCTCCCTGTCCACTGATGACTGAAGCTGTCAAGGGACTGCTGATGATAACAATGAACTTTCTCTAAAAACATTTTGAGAATGAAAGAGAAAAAATCAAAATACAATTTAATATTTTTTAACTTTCACAACTGTTTTTTGCTGATATTTTTTAATGACAACTTGAACACACGCACAAGTTTATTGATGAGAATTAAAGTCTGATAATCGTTAAAACCATCTTAAGACGCTTAATCAGTATTGCCGGAAATCAATAAAACCTCCTGATAATTAAACTGCAATCAACAATGATCTTTTTTCTATGTCAGTAAGTAAAAATTCTTTAGCATTTGCGATCTTTCATTTTTCTTCAAGCTTTTTACATTAATTAACTTTCTTTTGATTTCAAACCAACTAAAGCAAGTGTCTAAAAATCTCTGGCTGAAGCAAGTGTACATTTAGGGTAATGGTCAAAATCTTCTTCTATGTACCGTATACATTCAGGACATTGCTGATCATGGCTCTCCACAATTTTCTGTCCTTTGTAGTTCTTAATAAATGTTGTCTTTTTGTTATTTCTCTTAAACCCTGCTCCATCATTCATTTACTCAAACTCACTAAGTCAGTTACACATTGTTTTCCTTGTCACTCTTGCCTTCAATCTGTCCTGTCAGCATCAAATTTTCCAAGCCCCCTTTCCTGATTATGTGCCCAAGAAATTTCAACCATATCTTCCTGCTGTTATGTAGAAGTGTCTTTTTGTTTCCATTATTCTTTAAAACTTTGTTGTTTCTCACATATTTGGTCCATAGAATTCTCAGCATCCTCCTGTAGGACCACATTTCTTTCGCTTGAAGTCTTTTGTATTTTTTTTTTGGAGGTTACTTGTTACTGACATTTTTTTTAATTAATCTACATTCATCAATACAGAACCCTCAAAGAGTTCTGTGAATTTTTATTTTTAAATTCAAGATTCTGATTATCAGCTATAACATTTTAAAAATAATAACTAGATGAGATATCCCTAGACATGAACAGTGAAATGAGAACAGTCTATCCCCATAGATTAAATAAAGAGTTCAGTTCAAAATTCTCTATAGGTTACCCTGATTGATACACAAGGGACAAAACCTGATAACAAAAAAGATGAGGATAAAAATGTCAATTAGGTCATCATTATGGATCGATCCAAACTAGAACACCATTTTTTTTTTTTTTTTTTAAGCATTATGCCCCCAAGCAAGGCGTGAAGCCACTAGGATGCAGGGAGTTGCAGAAGATTTGGAGCAAGAGCAGATAAGAGTGATAGAAGAAAGGATGAGGAGAGGGATAGTGGATAGATCAAGGTAACTGGAGATGTCGATTGACATTACATTTGAATAGTTGGAGATTATAGCTCTCAGGGAAACAGTAATTGGGAAGGGTGTTCCATAGGCGAGAGGTGTGAGATATGAAGATACTGGAGTAGAAGAGGCGGCTACATTTAAAAGTTTCTACAGTGTAGGAGTGAGATGCTAGCCTCGTAGGGCACTTGAATTCATGGAGTCAGGGAACCAGTGAAAGCAGCTCATCGGAGCAATTACCATGAAAGTATTTGTAGAAAAGACAGAGAGAGGTGACGGTGCATCTGTGAGAGAGTGACTGTAGTGAGACGCCAGATCAGGGCCAATTATATTACATATCCATCTCTGGATCTTGTCAAGAACTCCGAGGTAAACAGAAGGTGCCCCAGACCATATATGGCAGCAATACCCCATGTAAGGGTGAATGGTTGATTTGTATATTTGAAGTATCGATTCCGGGTTGGAAAATTTTTTTTTTAAGTCGGCACAGAGAGCCAACTTTCCTCACAGTAGAAGAAGCAATTGACTCAATGTATTTGTTCCATCTCAGGTCAGCAGTCAACATGAGAACGAGAAGACGCAGGGAGTTGCTCTCAAGAAGTGACTATAAAAATTAGGTTAGCAATTTGTCACCAAAGGAATTATAGCAGAGGTTATATCAACCAAGAGAAATTTATTTCCTAGACACAGATGAGATATATTTAAGACAAAAGTTTCATTTTTGCAACTTGTGCCTTTACAGAATATGTCCCAGACAAAATGTTCAGCTCATAAACTCAGAAAGTATGTTAAAGAGAATTGATTCATTTTTGCAACTTGTGCTACAAGAGAGTATATTTAGGCCAAATAGTTGTCGGATTACCTCCTAATTTTCAAAGCCACTACTAGGAGATACTTTCTGTCACTATAAATACTTTGTGATAATTATTCGCAGCCTCTTCTTACTTTTTACATCAGCATGTAAGTTTCTGATGGAAGAACACATTCCCTTTTTGGGACATGCATGAGCAATGCCCAAACACATACATATGCACCTTTTACTTCATTTTTTCTAGGACTTCCTCCTACACCAAATTACACATATGCAAACAATTCACGAGCTTAAATGTTTTCTTCATTCATGTTCATTGTTCAGTAACATGCAACAATATTCTATTGTATATATAACACTTTATTGTTAATACATTATCATTTGTTTGTACACATACATATTGGTCTATCTTGTTTTCTATGTTTTTATGTGGACTCATACCCCTAGTCTGCCATGTTAGTAGTGGGCATTTCAAGAGACTCACGTGTTTATATCTCAGTGTGTACACCGGCCTGCAACATAGTTCATTTTTGAAACATCTTTTATCAGAGTTTATATTTAGGACAAATGGTCCATTTTTGCAACTTCTTTTATCCAAGTTTATATTTCAGACAAATGGTCCATTTTTGCAACTTCTTTTATCCAAGTTTATATTTCAGACAAATGGTCCATTTTTGCAACTTCTTTTATCCAAGTTTATATTTCAGGCAAATGGTCCATTTTTGCAACTTCTTTTATCCAAGTTTATATTTCAGACAAATGGTCCATTTTTGCAACTTCTTTTATCCAAGTTTATATTTCAGGCAAATGGTCCACTTTTGCAACTTCTTTTATCCAAATTTATATTTAGGACAAATGGTTAATTTCTGATACTTGTGTTTTCAGTGAATATAATTAGGGAAATAGGAGTCATTTTACAATATATATTTAGTCCATACACTCGTTTTTACAACTTCTACCTAAAAAAAAAATATTTGTTTTTGAAGCTTATGTATTCTGAGAGTATGTTAATGAAGAAGGATTCATTTTTTTCTGTATGTGGACACAGAAAGTATATTTAGGATAAAATGTCATTTTTGTTTTCAACTTATTCACTCAGAGTCTATATTTAGGAAAATTGATTACATTTTCATTCTTGTGAATTCAGAGAATGAATTTAGAGAAACTTGCACTTTCAGACAAATTATTCAGGATAAATAGCTTATTTTTGCAACTTTTGCATTCAGAGTTTTTTGGGCCAAATCTTTCATTTTTCCAACTAATGCTCTCAGTAAGCATATTTAGTAAAAAAAGAAAAATATTTTGGAGATTGTAATCTCAGAATGGATGTATATTTAGGGCACATAGTTCATTTTTGTAACTTATATATTCAGAATGCATATTTAAAACAAATGGTTTGTTTTTATCACATGCATGTTCAGAGAATATATTTAGGGTAATCCTTCATTTTTGCAATATGTTGATAAATATTTATTGAATAATGTCAGCTTTCACCAAATACACATTTGAATGACACTCAGTGCGTAACAATCCCCTCAGCGATGACTAATACAGTAATGTGTAGATGAAGCATTTCTCTATGACTGATGCTCACTAATCATACAGATATTGTAAGGTAAGAAATCATACAAATCTTCAGGAATATTTCAAGAGATCAGATTCTAGTGGAGAAGCAAATCTGGATATGCATATTTTCTTTTGATTTTAACTTTTTCCAGAATTCTACTAAGAATTTAATGATTCTTTTGTACACATATGCTCATATTTGTTGCTGTGTTAATTTCTCACCTTATTCAGGTAAGAATGCTATTTCATGAATGTCATTTATTTACCTATGTTTAATTTCTGGCTGTTTCATTTTATTTTTGCACGTTTTTTTCCATCTTTTAATCATTTTCCACTCAAAAAATATACATCCTGAAAATTCCAAATCTCTGGATTATGCTTTGAATTTTTCTTTTTTTTAAAATTCTAATCATAGCCAAATTTCAAGGAATCTTCTAATCATATTGATTTCTACTATTTCATCCATATATTTTAATATGGCTGACTTGTTCCAATTCCTCTAGAATAGTAATTCTGCAGGTGACACCTGTTTGGTATTACATCTATCTAAAGTTCTGTGAGCTACAAACTAACAAACCATTTATAAAACCAATAAACTACAGCAAAATATTTTGCTAAAATAGCAAATACTTCACTTTATTGCATGAAAAATTACTTTAGTCATAGTTGAAAAAGACCAAAATATCTATAGCAAACCAAACCATCCAGAAGGTAGCTAAGATTAAAGAATAATATGGCCTTAAGCAAATTTGCAGTTACAGATCAATCTGTTTAACAAAATTTAAGACAGTTAAATTATTAAGACCATAGAATTTCTTCAATGAGTTTATTGGAACCTTTTCCAATCAATCAAAGGGATCCAAGTACAATTGGAATTATTGATGTTCTCATGTGACACATGTTTGAGACTTCAACTTCAAGGTCCTTGTATTTTGATAATTTTTTAAAGATCTTCAAAGATACATTACAATCTGCAGGGACTGCCATGTCAATAAGAAAGCATATTCTGTTTTTTGTGGTTTTTGATCACATTGTCTCGGTGATTAGCTTTGATTGTTTTGTCTGTGTGTATTGTAAAATTCCATAAAATAGTTATTATTTTTATTATTATTATTATTATTATTATTATTATTATTATTATTATCACCATAAAATGCTATATAAATTTGAGAAATAAAGTTAGGTTTAAAAAATAAATGGTTATATTTAAACTTAGAAAAAAGACTTGAAGAACATAAATCTTATAATTAGGAATTGTTTCTCTGCTCCAAAAGCTAAAATGATATTATCTTCATTTTTCTGTATGCGAAAATGTAAAAGAAAGAGAAAATAAATAAGAATCATTCACTGGTCTTCAATCTATAAACAAAGTATTAAATTTTATAATAAAAATATTTGTGATGTTTATGTAATTTAAGCCAGTTAATTTGATAAATAAACAAATGATGAGCATAATAAATAGATATAATTGAATATAAAATAAACAAGCAAATAAACTAGGTAAATAAACAATGATAGCATAAAAAGTTAATAATTGAATAAATAATAATAAATAATCATCACTTTCTTTATTTTCAGTAAATTTCTTCATTTTTCAGGAGCAATAAAAACACATCTATTTAATTTATTAGCAGCATTTTCTTCTTCATAAAATCAGAAAGCACTTAAAACAATTTTTTTTTAATCATGTGAAAATGTATAAATTAATATTTGTTCTATTCCATAATTACAAAATACAAAATAACTTTGAAACTGATCTTTTATATGAATTGTATACAATATATAAATTAATTTTTGTTCTATTCCATATTTACAAAATAAAATTACCTTTGAACCTGATCTTTATATGAATAGTATACAATATATAAATTAATTTTTGTTCTATTTCATAATTACAAAATACAAATTACCTTTGAAACTGATCTTTTATGTGAATTGTATACAATATATAAATAATATTTTGTTCTATCCCATAATTACTGAATATAATTTACCTTTGAACCTGATCATTTATATGAATTGTACACAATATATAAATTAATTTTTGTTCTATTCCATAATTACTGAATACAAATTGCCTTTGAACCGGATATTTTATATGAATTGTATACAATATATAAATTAATTTTTGTTCTATTCCATAATTGCAAAATAAAAATCACCTTTGAACCTGATCATTTATATGAATTGTATACAATATATAAATTAATTTTTGTTCTATTCCATAATTACAAAATACAAATTAACTTTGAAACTGAACTTTTATTTGAATTGTATACAATATAGAAATTAATTTTTGTTCTATTCTGTATTTACAAAATAAAATTACCTTTGAACCTGATCATTTATATGAATTGTATACAATATATAAAATAATTTTTATTCTATTCCATAATTACAAAATACAAATTACCTTTGAAACTGATCTTTTATGTGAATTGTATACAATATATGAATTAATTTTTGTTCTATTCCATAATTACAAAATACAAATTGCCTTTGAAGCTAATCTTTTATATGAATTGTATACAATATATGAATAAATTTTTGTTCTATTCCATAATTACTGAATACAAATTACTTTCGAACCTGTCTTTTATATGAATTGTATACAATATATAAATTAATTTTTGTTCTATTCCATAATTGCAAAATACGAATCACCTTTGAACCTGATCTTTTATATAAATTGTATACAATATATAAATTTTTGTTCTATTCCATAATTGCAAAATACAAATTGCCTTTGAACCGGATCTTTTATATGAATTGTATACAATATATAAATTAATTTTTGTTCTGTTCAATAATTACTAAATACAAATTACTTTTAAACCTGATCTTTTATATGAATTGTATACAATATATGAATTAATTTTTGTTCTATTCCATAATTACAAAATAAAATTGCCTTTGAACCTGAACTTTTATATGAATTGAATACAATATATAAATTGATATTTTTTCTATTCCATATTTACAAACTACAAATTACCTTTGAACCTGATCATTTATATGAATTGTATACAATATATAAATTAATTTTTTGTTCTAATCGATCATTACAAAATACAAATTACCTTCGAAACTGATCTTTTATGTTAATTGTATACATTATATGAATTACTTTTTGTTCTATTCCATAATTATTGAATACAATTTACCTTTGAACCTGATCATTTATATGAATTGTATACAATATATGAATTAATTTTTGTTCTATTCCATAATTACAAAATACAAATTGCCTTTGAACCTGATCTTTTATATGAATTGTATACAATATATAAATTTTTGTTCTATTCCATAATTACAAAATAGAAATTGCCTTTGTAGCTGATATTTTATATAAATTGTATACAATATATAAATTAATTTTTGTTTTATTCCATAATTAGATAATAAAAATTACCTTTGAACTTGATCTTTTATATGAATTGTATACAATATATAAATTAATTTTTGTTCTATTCCATAATTACTGAATACAAATTACTTTTGAACCAGTCCTTTATATGAATTGTATACAATATATCAATTAATTTTTGTTCTATTCCATCATTACAAAATACAATTTGCCTTTGAACCTCATCTTTTATATGAATTGTATACAATATAGAAATTAATTTTTGTTCTATTCCATAATTACTGAATACAATTTACCTTTGAACCTGATCTTTTATATGAATTGTATACAATATATAAACTAATTTTTGTCCTATTCCATAATTACAAGATAAAAATTGCCTTTGAACCTGATCTTCTATAAGAATTTTATACAATATATAAATTATTTTTTGTTCTATTTCATAATTACAACATACAAATTGCCTTCGAAGCTAATCTTTTATATGAATTGTATACAATATATAAATATATTTTTGTTTTATTCCTTATTTACAAAATAAAATTATCTTTGAACCTTATCTTTTATATGATTTGTATACAATATAGAAATTAATTTTTGTTCTATTCCATAATTATTGAATAAAATTTACCTTTGAACCTGATCTTTTATATGAGTTGTATACAATATATAAATTAATTTTTATTCTATTCCATAATTACTGAATGCAAATTGCCTTTGAATCTGATGTTGTATATGAATTGTATACAATATATAAATTAATTTTTGTTCTATTCCATAATTACAAAATACAAATTACCTTTGAAACTGATCTTTTATGTGAATTGTATACAATATATAAATAATATTTTGTTCTATCCCATAATTACTGAATATAATTTACCTTTGAACCTGATCATTTATATGAATTGTACACAATATATAAATTAATTTTTGTTCTATTCCATAATTACTGAATACAAATTGCCTTTGAACCGGATATTTTATATGAATTGTATACAATATATAAATTAATTTTTTCTTCTATTCCATAATTGCAAAATAAAAATCACCTTTGAACCTGATCTTTTATATAAATTGTATACAATATATAAATTTTTGTTCTATTCCATAATTGCAAAATACAAATTGCCTTTGAACCGGATCTTTTATATGAATTGTATACAATATATAAATTAATTTTTGTTCTGTTCAATAATTACTAAATACAAATTACTTTTAAACCTGATCTTTTATATGAATTGTATACAATATATGAATTAATTTTTGTTCTATTCCATAATTACAAAATAAAATTGCCTTTGAACCTGAACTTTTATATGAATTGAATACAATATATAAATTGATATTTTTTCTATTCCATATTTACAAACTACAAATTACCTTTGAACCTGATCATTTATATGAATTGTATACAATATATAAATTAATTTTTTGTTCTAATCGATCATTACAAAATACAAATTACCTTCGAAACTGATCTTTTATGTTAATTGTATACATTATATGAATTACTTTTTGTTCTATTCCATAATTATTGAATACAATTTACCTTTGAACCTGATCATTTATATGAATTGTATACAATATATGAATTAATTTTTGTTCTATTCCATAATTACAAAATACAAATTGCCTTTGAAGCTAATCTTTTATATGAATTGTATACAATATATAAATATATTTTTGTTCTATTCCATAATTACTGAATACAAATTACCTTTGAACCTGATCTTTTATATGAATTGTATACAATATATAAATTAATTTTTGTTCTATTCCATAATTACTGAATACAATTTACCTTTGAACCTGATATTGTATATTAATTGTATACAATATATAGATTTTTGGTCTATTCCATAATTACAAAATAGAAATTGCCTTTGAAGCTGATATTTTATATGAATTGTATACAATATATAGATTAATTTTTGTTTCATTCCATAATTAGATAATAAAAATTACCTTTGAACTTGATCTTTTATATGAATTGTATACAATATATAAATTAATTTTTGTTCTATTCCATAATTACAAGATACAAATTCCCTTTGAAGCTGATCTTTTATATGAATTGTATACAATATATAAATTAATTTTTTTTTATTTCATAATTACAAAATACAAATTGCCTTTGAACCTGATCTTTTATAAGAATTGTATACAATATATAAATTATTTTTTGTTCTATTTCATAATTACAACATACAAATTGCCTTCGAAGCTAATCTTTTATATGAATTGTATACAATATATAAATATATTTTTGTTCTATTCCTTATTTACAAAATAAAATTATCTTTGAACCTTATCTTTTATATGAATTGTATACAATATAGAAATTAATTTTTGTTCTATTCCATAATTATTGAATAAAATTTACCTTTGAACCTGATCTTTTATATGAATTGTATACAATATATAAATTACTTTTTGTTCTATCTCATAATTACAAAATACAAATTGCCTTTGAACCTGATCTTTAAAAAGAATTGGATACAATATATAAATTAATTTTTGTTCTATTCCATAATTATTGAATAGAATTTACCTTTGAACCTGATCTTTTATATGAGTTGTATACAATATATAAATTAATTTTTGTTCTATTCCATAATTACAAACTACAAATTACCTATGACCCTCATCTTTTATATGAATTGTATACAATATATAAATAATTTTTTTTTCTCTTCCATATTTACAAACTACAAATTACTTTTGAACCTGGTGTTTTATATGAATTGTATACAATATATAAATTAATTTTTGTTCTATTCCATAATTACTGAATGAGATTTACCTTTGAATCTTATCTTTTATATGAATTTTATACAATATATAAATTAATTTTTGCTTCATTCAATGATTACACTGTACATATTATCTGTGATACTGTTCAATAGTATAAATTGAAATGCTGATACATATCAGATGAGAATATGTAGACCATTCGTTCTCAACCTTTGTTTTTACCTATCAACCATTTTTACTCTTCATTTTTTTTGTGAACACTCATAACCATTCGATGAAAAAAAAACTTATTATATCTTTTACTTATAGATAATTTTATGAATTTCATTATAGAAATAGTAAATTTATAATATATTGTATATGCTTTTTTTTAAATAAAAGTAATTTATTGAAAATAAAATTTTATTTAACAACTTAATTCTATGGAACATTCATGTACACTAGTAAAATAACTCATAATAAATTATTTTTAAATGGAACCCTGTTGATGGAATGTTAAATGGACCCCTAAGGTCCATATGAACCCCGGTTGTAAATCACTGCTGTAGACATACAATAAAAAGCTTGGTGCCGTAAGATTAAATTTCTTTGTTATTTCCTTGTTAAAAATTTTAAAGTAGATTATAAAAACAAGATTTTGGGGAAGAGAATTCCCTTTCTGAATTCAATGTCCTTAGATTCTGAATCTTTTAAACTTTTCTTTTTGAATAATTAAAAAGTACATTTTAATGTGCAAGAGAAGGAAATTCTACTGTAAATGATGCACAAATGTTTTAGATGTTTTACATGCAGATCAACCAGATGCACAAGAGAGCAGAACCAGAGAAGAAATGTATGCTTATATTGGTATATAAATGTACTATTAAATTGCATATTACTATATATTATAGTACATTATTATTGGTATATAAATGTACTTATGTTGAGTTTTTTTCTTTCTGAAATTGTTTCTGTCATTGAGAGTTACTAAGAAACTAAACGAAAGTCAGTTATTGATTATTAACCGATGGAAATTACCAAGTGAAAAAATATTTACTAGAAATAATTGTTATATTTAATAATTATTTTCAAATAAAGCTATCCCCCAGTTTACACTCCTTTCCCATTTATTGAACAGGAGTAGAGGTTTATCCCTTGTTTCCTGTTTAGGATTGCATTTACAGTTCCTTCTAAATTTATCTCATTCTCTTTCACTCCAGTTACCCCTTGCATCTTAGTGGCATTTTTGCCTTACTTGGGGGGAAATGATTAAAAAAAAGAAAACAAGAAATGCAAAACAGATATAAGAACCTGATAAATTACTTATTAAAAATATTTTTCTCTAAACAAATGCAAACACATACACCAACATTGATTTATATATTGATGATTTGCTGGTGTTCAAATGTCTATTGTGCTAATCTCTTAATTTCTTAAGCTATTGCTTAATAAACAATTAATAATTGTGATTATAGAATGTTTCACACGGTCATTAAGTAGCCTATTCACTTTTTGTTCCTTCTTTGCATGCCTTCAGTATATCCTGTGAGTGTCAAATTCTCCAAGCCCTCTTTCTTCATTATATATCCAAGAAATGTCAACTGTCTCTTATATACATTTCCTTGTTGTTCCTATTTTCCTTTCTCATTATTCTCATGTTTTGTTCATGTCATTTCAAATCTCTTCTTGTGAGGAAAATGTCCAGCATTCACTGCCATAAAAGAGATTAGATTTTGCACAGCATTTCAACACTTTTTTCTTTGTTCCAAACAAAGTTTTTCTATCTCTTAATCATTATTTGTCAACCGTAGTTAAGATCACTATTTACATTATTCGGACAAATGTCCTCATCTTTAGCACCATATTTATTACGTTTTGGCCGTTGTATGCCCCAGCCTTCTTCAGGTGGTTGGAATGTCGAACTGAACCCGTTATTTGGCTCACTGGGGTAGACTGTTCTAGTTCTACGTGCTATGTTTAATGGATGTCAGTTATCAGTTATCTCCTGTTAATTCCCCTCTGAAGGACACATGGCACAGTGGATAAAGGCATTAGTTAGACCCAGTGACAGGACCCAAAGAGTGTAAGTTCAATTCCGAATAATGTAAATAGTGTACATGATACCTCATCTCAGAAATATAGATAGATCCGTATTCAGGATCATCAAGCCAATGCAAACATTCCTTTCCTTAGATGTACATTATGTGCTATGCTAGGACTACGTAAAGTTTTGAATTCAGAGTTACTTTCTCCTAGACAGGTTGCCACCCAATGCTATAGAACTTGGTCTGTCCAGCTATTTACCCATAGCTGGTGGGGAGAAGAAGAGGATACATACCTTTCCCAAGGGTATTAGCACATAAATGAATGTAATGGATCAGACTGGAATTCAAACTTGGCTCTCTGATTTCTCAATCCAAGCTGCTATCCATTACTTCACTGTGTCTCCTTAATACTTTGCTTAGTTTCCGGAAGGCATTTCTTATTATTCCCATGTATCTGTGGATTTCTATGTCACATTTTTTGTTGCTTGTTACTAAATTATTCAGATAGTTAAATTTTTTTACCCACTTTATTTTTATTTCCCAAATTTTTTGATGACATCTAAGCAGTCTGTCTGGTTAGGGTTACAGTTAATAGATAGTCTTTTCTTCTTGCTTTCCTTTACTACCTTTACTAAAAATTCTTTCAACCTTCTTTCTGAGTCTACTATCAAAACTATTTCATTTTATTTATGCTCATGAGATGGAATGAGACAAAAATCCAGAAAAAGCAAAAAATAATGTACAAGAAAATAATTAACAATTTAAAGTGTGAGTTTCATGTATACATAAGAATAGAGACGTGGTTGTCAAGATCACTGACCAGTTCCCTTTAGAGACACCTCGAGGACCAGGAGGCATGGCTGAGTTCGAATTCCAGTCAAATTCATTACAATTATGGGTAAATAGCAGGACAGACTGGGTTCTATAGCCTTGGGTGACAACCAGTCTAGGAGAAGGAAAAATCTGAATTCAAACCAGCCTGGAGAGAGTTGGGCTCCATCAAGCTATCTTGCCCAAGACATACCACTTCTGCTGCGGCTGCAGTACATTTAGAGCCCCTACAGCTCTAATGAGTTAAAGGATTTGTGATTATGATCATGATCATAAAGCAGCAATGGTTAACTATAGTTGGGAGAGTAACTGCCTGTGAAAACATCCCACTGGAACTGAGCTTGATAAAAGGGGAACCACAAAGGAATAGATTTTTTATTAGCTGCCAATCTATCTCTTATATATTACACAAGTTAGCAGTGCTTGCTTAATGGAGTTAACTAATTTACATATTAATATTTATCAAATTTTAAAAAAATAACTTTTTTGATAATTCATTTCAAATGTAGTTTTTGTTATCTTTATAAATAATTGTTTTTTATACTACCATATCTAAAACAATAAAAGACTTAATCAATACTAAATAAAACAATAAGCTAAAACCTGAAGCAAGAATTTTCTCCATTGCTTTTAATAATTGTCACAAAAAATACATAGGAGAAACCTCAAGAAATCTAAATAAAAGATTATATGAACACAAAAGAGACATTTTGCAAAATAATATGTAATGCATTGGTTTGCCCACTGTAACAAGACTAACCACAATTTTGACATAAAAAATGCTACTCTGATCAAAGGAGAAAATAATTCACTATGGTGTAAATATCTAGAGTGTGCTTTAATCACAAGGTCACCTACAGCAAATTTGTGCATGGGATCTTACAACATTTCGCTATTCCTGGCAGATCTACTTAAAAAACTGATAGAAAGAAAAAGAAAAAGACTCCAAATGAATTCAGCTAGATAAAAAAAAATAAAAATTCTAAAATTCCCAACACCACTCTATCATACACATATACACTCCCTAACAACATAAGAAATTTAGTTCAATGAAGTCCTGAAGGACGAAATGTGTCACAAATAAACTTTTTTCCACTTTGTCATACAATTTCCCCAATACCTAGTTATATAAAAGAAGCATTTTTTCCCCACAAAATGGTAACCACCATAACATTTGGAACACAGCTTGGGATTAAAGAGAAGTAAGCAATCTATAAAAGGAAGTATGTTGACAATTTTGAAAATGTAATAAAGCTAATTTTTTTGTTCGTAAAAATAATAGGTTATTTGATTTGTTTGCTTTTATAATGGATGTTCTTTTTTTTTTAATAAAAGGAGCCACTTGGACATCAATGGGTGTGGAAGAATTAGAAAATAGAAACTTTACCAAAGAGCAAAAACAAAAAGAAGAGAAATCAAAAGGACAGTAGAAAGCAATTGATATTGTTTTTAAAATTAAAAGAGTTGCATTTAGCTAGTTCAACAGTAAAATGGCAAGACCTAATTGCCAATCTAGTAGCACACTTAAATTCCTGTAGTTGAGGCACCAAGGAAAAAGGCTCATCAGAACAGTTTCAATGAAAATAATTGGAGAAAAGACATAGGGAAGACACTTCAAATCAGTGAAAGTGACTGAAGTTGAGATTCCAAATCATTACAGAGCCTTCTTTGGATTTTGTCAAGAATTACAAGATGAGTCACAGGAGCACCAGGCCAGATGCAGGGATGAAAGGTAAATTTATAAATGTGCAAGATGGATTCTGACAAGAAAAGTTTTCTGTCATATTACCATAACCCAACTTTCCTATCAGTAGACGTAGCAACTGATTCAAAACCTGACCCCCAAGAAGGTGCAAAGTATTGCTCTCCTGAGTTTAGTGTCAGCCATGCTGATAGCAGGCAGAGGTTGGGTTATCTGTGGTGATTTATTTGGCTGTTCAAATCTGAGTTTATTTAAATAAGAGCTCCTCTCTTTTAAGAATTTAAGTACAATTTTTTTAACATTTATCTTCAGACTCTATTTACCACTTATATGACATATATGATTTAGTTATATGACTTATATGACTTAGTTATATGATGTCCCTACAAGTTTTGGTGGTGACAAACTTATAATTTTTCCCAATTCTAAATACCTAAGTAAAAAGAAAAAATGTTATGAATAGTTTTTTTTTTTTGCTTTATTATTGGCAGATAAGGTACAGGATTTACTTTCATACAAGTAATATACAAAAACTAAGCAGCAATGATGACCTATGACAAAACGTTTTCAGAAATGATAATGAGGCCATGAAAACTAAAATATGTTAAAAGGCCATAAAATGTACTTTAATTTTTAAATAAAATATTATGGCAAAAAATTATATTAAAGCAAATACAATAGAAGCCCTCATATTTGGACTTCAGAGGATAATGTGGCATGTGGCTATAACTTAACAAAACACAAGAACTTATCACTATATATGAACAATTAAGTGTCTCATGAAAGTAAATATTAATTTGTAATGTTTAAGCTTAATAAGTTTTATTTTCAATTGTCTTTCTTATTTATTTTCTAATTTCACTTAGTTTTCACTTTTCTATTTTGTTTTTAAAGTAAGGCATTTCTGCAAATAATGTGCACGTGTACATTCTTTACTAATGAACAAAGATTATTTTTCTCCATGAATTTGATGACCTCATCAAAAGATTTCTCTACTGAGTCCCAGTTTTCTTCATTATCCTTCATATTTTCAGCATTATCAGAATTTGATTCTTTCTCTATTTCTTGACAATCCAAATCATTTTGAAGCAATTCTACCATTGAATTATTTTGTAATTCATTAGCGTCTTCATTTACCCATTCTTTTAAACCATCCGAAGTGAGAGGATTCAGTGGACCATCTTCAAGTGCAAGTATTAGTGTTTCGTTTAGATTCTGCAATCCTTGTTAGTTAATTAGCAAATTCAATGATTTAGAAGCTTTATCCAATAATTTCTAATTTCTTTACCTTTTTCTTGCAGTTGAATTTTTTTCCATGCAATACATTACATTTACTAACAATTATCTGCAAAGAAAAGAAAAATATTAGAATGTATCAAATTCCTACAGCATCTAAACAGCAATACTGAGAAATTTGGAAGACATTCAGATATAAAGATGTTCCAACGACCTGAAGAAAGCCGAAGCGTACAACGGCCAAAACGCTGTGATAAATATGGCGACAAAGATGAGGATGATAGTCCAAGCAATGTAAACAGTGTACATAATACCTCATCTCAGAAATATAGACAGATACATAAGGATGTTTGTATATGAAGACATTCGGATATGAAGTTGTTGAGATATGATGATATTCAGATATGAATATATTTGGATATAAAAATTTCTACTGTAATTATCATTTTAAAGTCTGTGAATTCATATCTTTTTATATCTGCATGTGTGGAGTGCATGTATGTGTGTGAATATTTGGAAAATGATGCAATAATGAAAAAAAAACATTTATAAATAAAAAGTAATACAAAAAATAGTCCTGAGTTAAGCCTTCTCCTATCCCCCTTTTGGCCTTATGAGACATTTTTATATTAAAACAAATTAAATATTACTTTCCTCTATGGTAGCTAGACATTATGAATTCAAGTACAGAACTAGATTGATGGCAAGATCCCATCATTTTACAGTTGAAATTACAAGATATAACAGTAATTTCTTTAACAGTTTCTTTTATTGCACTTCTTGCTTGTGGAACTCTCTTCCAGCTTCTTGCTTCACAGTCAACTTTGATCTTAAAAAGTTAAATGCAATGTCAGTCATTGTCTTCCATTTTCTTAATTCTTGTTCTTTTATTGTCCTCTCTCCTTAATAGTATATTTTACTATTTTCTAACACTCAGTAACACCTTTAAATCTTAGCACCTTTATTGCCTTTCTTGGAGTGAAATGATTAAAGAAATGATCTCATCATTTTATCATTGAAATGGCTATATGTAACTGCAGTTCATTTGCTAACAGTTTCTTCTCTCATACGTCTTACTTGTGAAACTCTCTTCCGGCCTCTTCCATTTTTATTCCTGCTCTTTTATTGATTCCTACCTAAAATATTTTCTTCTTTTTCTAATATTCTTTCACTCCCAGTAACCTATTGCATCTTAGTAGCTTTATTTCCTTGATTGGGGTAAAATTATTAAAAAGCAAATAAAAATAATATTTAAGTGTATGTACATGTGTGTAAGTCTGTTTAAAAAGATACTATATTGAAAAAATTTATGAATAAAAAGTAATTAATACAAAAAAATTACCCTGATTTAAGTTTGCCTAATAAGAATTCAAATTCAAGCAAAGAATATAAAATCAAAGAATATCATCTGCAAAAGAAGAATGCCATTCACACGATATAATACATATTTTTCATTCCGCCATATTGTCTTTTTTTTAGAAAGCATCAAGGCTATCACGTTTTATTTTATGTCCTTGTCAGATTTGTTTTTCTTATTTCTTAGGGTTTTAACTTTGTAGTTTTAAAACAGTTCATTGTTTTTTGTTGTTTTGTTTTTTTTATCTGTTGAAATGAATATCCTAAAGCCCAAGACAGAGAATGTGGCACCCCACAAGATAAAGATGGAGGATTTCTTGTTCAAAGGTAATCAGTAAATCTTTATTCAATACATGAAGTGGGCGGGATTTCTTTCTTCTGATTACACCACATATAATTAAGTAGAAAGGAAGAAAATGGCAAACACATGTTTATTATAACTTGGTTGGACAAAGAAAAGAGAGAAAACAAAAAAAAAACTTGAGAAGAAATAAGCACCTATAACAACGTACAAATAGCAATGAAGATATTTGATGCCTACAAACATACATATATATATATATATACATACACACACACACACACACACACATATATATACATAGATAAACATATATACATACACGCGCACATACATACACGCAAATATATGCAAACACACACATACATACATGCACACACATATATATATATATACACACACACAGATATGCACAGAGGTACACATGCATATATGTGTGTGTGGAGGGTTCCGTGTGTGTGTGTGTGTGTGTCTGTGTATGCGTGTGTCTGTGTGTATCTGTGTGTGCCCATCCAAGATGAATTGAAAGTTCGAATAAATCGTTGGTCACCAAAAAATCTTCAGGAATTAGAACATGCAACCACTGAAGAATGGAAGAAAATCCCAGAAAAGACTTGTTCAAATCTTATTAAAGACTTTAGAAAACAATTGCAGCAAGTTATAAAGATGAGAGTCCATGCTATTTGACTTAATACTGTGAAAATTGTTCAATTTTTTTCTATTTTTCATAAGGTATGAATAATTTTGCCTTTTTCTATTCTGAATAATTTACCCATCAAATTAACCTATTCTTCTGAAAATTGAGGTTTATATTCTTTTTGTGCTTATGAACATATAAAAAAAACATGGCATCATACAGATTCTGAGAAATGGATCAAAATATTCAAAATTGAGTGGGGTACGCATAATTTCATCATTGACTATATATATATATATATATATATATATATATATATATATATATGTGTGTTAATAAATATAAATATTTTCATCACCAGTACCACATCTTGGAGTTTCATGCACAACACAATCTTCAAGATCAGAGTTAATACTAAACATTACATAATTTAAATTTTGTTAAATATATTTGAATGCTGCAAAGATGAGGCAGTCCATACTTTACACAGGGATTGTCATTTGTTCAATTTTGTCATTATTATAAATTTATTGGATGTGCAGTTGTTGCTCCCTGAAAAATAACTAAAACAATTTTCAATAAATGCACGATGAAATGTAATAAAATTCTTCTTTTCCAAAAAATGTTCTAGTAATTAAACCTTACCTCAATTCTATTAAAAAAAAGTAACAATCATATAATTTGTGCTAATACTGTAAATGCTTCTTCATGGTTAGTGAGAAGGTCACATAAAGGTAAGGTTATAATTTTGATTTTTGGGGTTATGATGTGTGCATTTTTTCCCTAAATATTCCATGCTGAAATCTGGTTGCGTCCAATGCATAGATGCTGACAAATATGGTATATCAATATAACACAATGGCTTCATAATTGTCTTGCATTTAATGAGAAGATATTTATGAAGATATCCAAATGATATTCTAATAAATCAACATAAATATCTCAGGTTATTTGTCATCATCAGTTTTATCTCATATTGAAGAATTTAATTTCTTCTTTGCTGACCGCTTCCTTTATTAGGATGATTCTGCTGACTAACTTCACTGTCAATGTGCAGGTTCAAGACTAGAAGCAGCCAACATCACCAAAATCTGCTCCCATCATCCATTCCCTATCACCATTTGGCTTTACAAGAGTTGGTCGGAGGTGAAAGAAAATCAAAGAAGAAAGTGATAAATGTGTGAATTTGCTTAAGGTGGAACTCAACTTGCCAGGAAGCGACCCACACTCTTGATTTCATGAACTTCCTCTGCAGAACATATGGAAGGAGTCACACAGAATATAATTATGTACCAATCACTGTTATAATTTCAAGTAGTGCCTTCTGTAGCCCATCTGTCATGTATAGCACTTTTCATCCACTGGTTAAACATTGAGATCTGTTATAATTGCCATCTGCTTGTCCCACCACTGGGATCTTTGGAAATTGTCATGCTTTGTCTGGGATCTTGTTTTCAATGATCCAAGCTATGTGTGGCCCTACCAAATGTTTAGAACTTCCAGTGACATTGCTCTCAGAATTATTTGATCATGCAAGCCCCTACATCATGCATAACACCGTCTTCACCCACTTGTTCAACTGTTGAGATCTGTTGTAATTCACATCTACTTGTTCCACTGTTGGGTCTTTGGGGTTGATAGTGCTTAGTCTGGATCTTACCACCAAAGGTGGCCCTACCAGGACATTAGAACTCCTGATAGTATCGTTCTCAGAGTGATTAAACCACACAGGCCCCTCCATCCCAAGAAGAAGAGACCATCATAGGTACAGGCTACTCCTTTGTTTCTTTGTAGCATGCAAGGCATGTTCCAAGAGAGTTCCTTAAGTGCCAATAACCTTAATCCACCAGGGAGTTCGTCAAAAACTATCAATCATTATTATTACATTCTCCCTTTTTATTTTTATTTGGTTACACATCCAGATGCTTGGAGGTTTTTACCAATCAGGAAGTCCTATGAAGTACTGGACAGTCAGCTTTAGTTAGTGAAGGGGTGGATGCATCAAGTTCAGCTGACTTGGATGAGAACTGTTTATGACTATTGATATTTTCATTTTCAGCTGTAGATTCAATGCAATTAGCCCTTTCTATCAGTGCTGAAGGGACCTCAAAGGCTTGGGTTCTGCACAGTCTACATAAGCATTCTTCCTTTACTTCTTTTGTTGAGAAGGGTCTATACAAAATGGAGCATTCATATAGTTCCAGGATGACATAGTTCTCAATGCAGATTACTAAAGGTTAATGAAAACACTGAAGCACAAAATGCTCTAGTAATTGTGTCAGAAGCAACATTGTCTTTTTCACACTGATATCTTATTGAGTAGCTAAAAGCAGACAGTAGACAGAATTTGCCATTTTAAAATTTTATTGTTTTTAATTTTTGTCCTTTTGTGGTTATCAAGCATGAATGCCACCAGCAAGAAGGTGATTCTACTTCCTAACAGCCTCAATTATTGCCGTTATTCTTTTTCTGTGGAAGAATAGTGCAATTCTCTCTTCCTACAGGGTCAGTGACATAAAAGCCAGTGGTCTACTTCTCTAGTTTAGAGTAGCTGCCACTGCCATATCTGAAGCATCACACTCAACAACAAAGGCTAAGTCTTCATCTATCTTTTGCACAGTGGCATTCTCTAGCTGTTTCTTTAAAGTTTTAAATGCTTTAAGAGCTGTTGCATTCAGTGGAAATGTCTTGTTTTTAATCAGTGGTTGGATTATGTCAGAGAAATTTGATATCCTTTTAGCATAGTATGCAAAAATACCAACAGCTCTCCTTAAGGAATTCAGGGTTGTTGTCATGGGTAAGTCTTGGAGTGGCTAAAGTCTTTCTGAGTCAGGTTTAATTATTCTATTACTGACCCAATAGCCAAGGATATTAAGTAAGGATACAGAAGACACTGTTTTTCTCTCATTCAGTGTAAGATTTTTAGCTCTGAATGGCTGTTAAGCATCTTTTAACAATCCCATCATATTCTTCTTGGTTTCTCCCTGCGACATTTATGTTGTCAAGATAAAGGAAGGTGTCTCTTAACATTTGTTCTTGGATAAGTTTCTCCATTTCCTATGGCTGTATGGGTGCTTGGGTTGAGGTCCAGTTTTGGTGGTTTAAACATTTTCTCCATTTTGTCAGGTACAAGACAATATCGACAGGATAAATATGATAAAAATTTGTTCATTAGATTATAGTGAAAATAACCAACAGTTACTACAATTTTAAAAGTTATAATAAAATAATTTTACAGGCTACTGCTAGTGACTTAAAAAGTTTGCCTTTGTTTCTTCATGGCACACAGGGTGTGTGTCATAGTCCAAGAGAGTTCCTTAAGGGCCAGTAACCTTCATTCCCCAGGGAAAAACCTCAAGGGCAATCAATCATTAATATTACAGTTACATGCAGCTTATTTGTAATTTTGTAAAAAAATTAATTGTTAATTTTTCTAACTATTTATTAACAGGACCAATGTAAGAGTCCCACCCTCCATATATGATATAGCCATCCCAACTCTGCTACATCTCAATTTTTATAAGATATTATTCGTATAAAATATAAACTTTATTGTAACCTAATTATGTATAATAATGGATCACATGTAATATAGGTGAACAATTCAACTAGAAATATTGAAAATAAATACGTGTTATAAAATAAAATACAACATATCTCGGCTGACTTGCAGGCAAATAAACCAACATACTTAAGAGCGAGAGCCGGATGTGAACGGGACAAGGCCCTGTCACAAAAAGACCATTATCGTCATCTACACATAAGCCCAACGCATGAGTTCCAGTCGAAAAAATAAAATAATATTTTAAAGTGTTTCCCTCCTAATAATACTCGCGTCGTTTTTTGAGCCTGTTAAGCCATAAAAAATGCCATAAAAGGGGTCACACGGGGAAGTACAACAGCAGTCAACAGGAGGCCAGGGAAGAGACCTGTCATGGTCAGGCTGAGCGGTCAGCAGCAGTCAACAGGAGGCCAGGGAAGAGACCTGTCATGGTCAGTCAGCAGCAGTCAGCAGGAGGAGTGCCATGCCAACCAGTGTGAACTACTATGAGAGATCAACCCAGACCAGGAGCCAGCTTATGAACTATACCACAAGGTAGCTGTTCCAAACCTACATGTTCCTATTGAAATAAATCACGTAAATCTATTTCTGCTGTTGTCATATTTCCTTCTTGCAACCATATGCTTGTCTATAACAAATGTATCTAAATACAAATAATATATCATCTCATCTTAAATAAATCAACAATGTTTTGTAGCAATTTTTAGCATCAACTTGAAATTTTTCTATAATTTTAACACAGCATCATTGATAAAAAATAGTGAATTTTATATAGTGTTCTTTCAAGTCTTAGCATGAGTAAAAAGAAGGCCCCAGAATGACGTCAAAACACACAAAAATTTTTCATCCTTTAATAGTTAGTTGTGCTTAGTTTAATTTGTAATGTATAAAAATGTAGGTCAAAAAAACAAATGTAGACAAGATAGGGTCAAACAGCAATGACTTGAGCTCTCTCAGTCAGGAGGTTGAGAGGGTATTATGTACGGGCCTTATTTATTAATATAATTAGATAACCGAAGCAATCTTACTGACATTCTGCTTTATATGTCACTGGGCCATTTTTTTTACTTAATGTAAAGAATGAGAAAAGACAAACTTGAAACAAGATCTTTGTTCTTCCTCTTCCTTCGAAGGTAAAGTAATTAGCAGAATTAGAATCGGTTATTCCGAATAAAACTCCAAAAGATTCAATCTTTTTAACAATAACAATAAAAACAGTCTGGTCAAATTCTAAACACAGAATAAAGAACTTTATAAATTGAGTAGCTTAAAAGTAAAAATGCAAAAAAGACAATTACTCAGATGATGGAAGAACAAAGCTTATTTCATGTCAGATTACGGAAGCCATGTCAAATAGCATCAGTAATCTCTTGCCTTTGAGCCTTGATCTGAAGGAGCCAAGAATATTGTCAAGAAGCCTTAATAAAAAGAAGATAACAGTTGTTAATGATAACTGTTTGATGAAAGACACTGGTGTGTGTTGAAGCAAATGTGGTTTTGGTGAAAAGCATAAAAAGTGTCTGGAAACAAGTAGGCTATCAGGAATTTGTAGAAGGGAAGCTGAGGGATAGATTACCAGCCAGAAAGCTTCAGGCAGAATGACTAATCAAGTTTAGTAATGGGTAAGATAAGTTATTATCTATTCCCCCCCACCCCATGTAAGGATATCACATCTCGGTCATTAATAAAGGGCTTTTTATAGTTTCTTTACTTGATTTCATATACTTTGGTACTTTTTCTACTAATGCTTCATGCGCACACACACACACCTGTACAAAGACACACAAAGACACATGCACACACACACACACATATATATATAAAACATAAGTAGCACCATTTATTTGCAGTATATATATATATATATATATATATATATATGTGTGTGTGTGTTTGTGTGCACATGTAAGTGTGTGTGCATGTATGTCTGTGTGTGTGCAGTTTATATATATATATATATATATATATATATATATATATATGTATTCAAAGTGCTTATAACACAAACCATATTGCTGATCAAGTGAGGCTGAATAGTGCCTGTAAGTGAAATCTTCCTCATCATAGATTCTCAAAATTTTATATCTACTCAGTTTAGTAAACAAACTTCAACAATGTAGTTACTAAAGAAGTAAAGATTTTATTTAAATTCATTAATGTGACTGATTTTTATCATCTTAAAACAATATTTTTAAATGGTATATTTATTATCATCTACCAACCTGAAAATTTGAGAAGTTTTAATAAAGAAAAATATGCAGAGGGCAAATATATATATATATATATATATAAATATATATATATATATATATATGTATGTATGTGCATATACATATATATATATATATATATATATATGTATGTATGTATATATATATATATATAAATAAATAAATAAATATATATATAAATATATAAATAAATGTGTCATTGAATGACACAAACCTTATGTTTAAAATATTATGTAACTGTTATTAAATAACACATTCTTAAAAATAACATCTTTCAATCTACAATCCATTTATTTCATCTTGGATTTAAAATAGAAAACATATTAAATATTAAAAAAGCCTGATGATGAAAAGGTGAAAATTTTTGAAATTACTAGCACCAGAACATCAAATCCATCTTACAATTTTAAACATAATGATTGCATCATTCAGTAAATGGTTAGTAAGTTAATGCTTTATTAAATTTGTTAGCAAGAAGATTTCACCATTAATTACATTAACTTTACTGATTAATTCTTTATATGATTACCTCTTTATAATATATGGTGGACTCTCCCATTGTATTCAAAATATAAAGGTCAGTGTCTCAGTTCCTAAGAACCGACTGCCCAGACACCAGCACATATGATTTGATTATAGTGTTGAAGGCTTTGTGCTGAACCAACCACACTTTTTGAAGGGCCAAATACAGAGACCTGGTGCACTACATGCCACAAGATCCCCAAACGACCCTCCGCAGGTTTTGAATTCAGAGTTGTCCTTCTCCTAGACCAATTGCCATCCAAGGCTATAGAACCCAGTCTGTCCTGCTATTTATCCATAGCTGGAGGGTGAAGAGGAGGATTCATACTTTTCCCAAGAATATTAGCATGTAAGCGAATGTAATGGATTTAACTGGAATTGGAACTTGGCTCTCCAATAATTATACTCAAAGTTTGGGTAAATGGCACATCATGATGGACCAATGTACAACTATCAACATAAGAATGATAATTGTAGATAACACCAAAATATTCTATTCAACGACACTCAATTCAGGGAAAGACTTAAAACCCTAGAATCTATTATTATACAAAATAAACAGCCCACACTAAATAAAGTATCATTCACCACAGGAGAAGTTATCTTAGAGTGCATATGATATTATTTAATATTAATATATTGCGTAGATACATGGCCAAGTGGTTGGAACATTCACTTTCTGAAAACTACAGTTGATTTTTCAGGAAGATGACATCTTGATGTTATCATCTTGGAGAGATGATCCCAGCATGCAGAACTTTTGGAAAGTGTCTGAAAATGATACCATGCATTAACCCGAAGCTTGTGATTGAGATTGGGTTGACTGAACCACTTTAAGAGACATTCATGATGGTTGCTAGAACAAAATCAAAAGTCATTGTGACTGATCATTCTTTGCATACTGGCCTTGTTTAGACTGTTGATCACACCAGATAACGCACTCTCTCCCACAAACTGTAACTAAGGTCCACTCAGCAAAGTTTCGGTATAAACTACAGGTCTGTGGACTGCAGGTGGCCTCTGGATGCTGCGCAAAACACAAATGTGCCTGAGCAGGCCTCTGAAACAGGGAACAGCCAACCATCCTAGTGAACAGGCCAGACATTACATTTATATTTAATCTGCATATATATTATATTAATATAAGAATGAGGAAAAAAATGAGTAAATAAATAGAATAAAAAAAAATAAATAAATGGAATTTTCTTTGCGCAGACTTTTCCCAATAACTATTACACATGATGTCTCTGTAGACTATTTCAAATTTTCAGCTTTCCAAAGAATACCAGGATGCAGACAAAGAAATTCTAACTTCCACATAGACACCACATTGATTCTTTAAAATGACCGAGATGGTTGAAAGAAATTGAACAAAATGATAACAAAGTATGAACTTTGGACAGTTTATCCACAATTTTGCATGGTTTACTCAACACGTTATTTGATAATTGGAAAAATATAATAAAACATTAAACAGAAAGACCTCATCAGTTCATTCTAATCAAACTTCTTTTGATTAATACTTACTCTCTAAATATCCCTTATTCTTATATATATAGTCTATACACAGGAGTTGAATAAGACTAATGTGCTTTGAATTGGTTGAAATAGATCTATACTCATGTGAGGTAATTTTGTATTTTGTTGTGTAAAATATATATATATATATATATATATATATATATATATATATATAGACAGATAGATAGATATTGCTCAAAAAAATATTGCTGATGTGACCTCCATCTTCTGCCTTTCTCCTTCTGTATTTTTGATAGGAGTCATTCCTTTGTTCAAATTTAAATTTAATTTAAAAAAAAAAGGGAAAAAATTTTCAGTGGTGGGGTTTGTGTCCCCCGTGGACTCCCTTTGATCAAAATGAAATATACTTATCCAAGTACCTTGGGTAATGTAATTTCAGAATATATATAGTCATGGGAGTCTATCTCCAAAACCCTAGGAGGAGTTTGATAACAAACAAACAGACACACAGACAGAGGTTAAAATATCTACCTATCTATCTATCTATCTGCCATGCACCAACAACTTAGTGGTAGAATCCCTGACTGATGTCAATTCAGTCAGGTTTCGATAATAGCTAGAGGCAACCAGACATCTAGCCACACTGATGTGCTGTGATACAGGAAAACAGTCAGTCTGTGGATAACAATATATACACTCCTGAAAAATTTATTTTGGTTGAGCTTTCTGGGGAGGAAGTGTGGATTTGTAAACAGTGACTATTATGACTAATAATGCAAGACACTTTGGTAAATTGAATTGAGTTCTCTCAGTCACTGTGTGTTTATCTAAAAATAAATACACTTAATTCCCATTCATCTCTGACGCGTGCCAATGAGTTAGGGGCCAAATCCCCGACTGACGCCAATTCAGTTAGTTTTCAATCCTAGCTAGAGGCAACCGGACATCTAGCTACACTGATGAGCTGTGATACAGCAAAACAGTCTGTCCGTGGATGACAATATATATATATATATATATATATATATATATATATATATATAAACATTAAAAATTAGGAGATCAATTGAAACCACTACCTTGGTTTCAACCTTATGTTAGCCTCAGGTGATTTTTATCAGTTGATCAGCCAACTCTTTTATTTTTAAATTAATGAACACTATATTATTTTAATATATATATATATATATATATATATATATATATATATTGAAGGCAATCTTAAAAGAAATATACTTTTAAGATGTGCTATATTTATGGGATAAAGTTCTCAATATCATAGATAGAGCATATGTTAACAAAGAAGTGAACATTGAAGTCAACACTTAGAGTTGACTGGCAGTTTCATTCTAGATGCAATCGTCAGGCCACGATTGCGTCTAGCATGAAACAGCCAGTCAACTCTAAATGTTGACTTCAATGTTCACTTTTATATATATATATATATATATATATATATATAGAGAGAGAGAGAGAGAGAGATAGATAGACAGACAGACACACAGATTCATTCAACAATGCTGAAGTTTCAGAATAAATGCACCTCTATATTTTAAAAGTTTTTAGCCATCCATATCTGAGAAAGTAGTGATTGAGGCTTTGAAGTTTGCTAATGCTTTGTTGATATACCACCTAAACAGGTAGAGATAATTTTGCAATGTTGTAAATCTGTGTTATTCCACAATGGTAAAGTATGGCTTAAGAAATCAAACAAGGGTGCCTTTGATGTTCAACAAGGTTCATTCAACAGTGCTGAGGTTTCAGAGTTAATGGGTCTGTATATTTTAAATATGACCAATGAAATCGTCCACATAGACAACCAATTGGCTCTATAGGGATAAGGGCTAATGATAGTGCTGGACAACAGAAGATAAATGCCAAAATAAGAAAACTGCTTGTAAACTTTTCAAGAGCCTTGAATTTGAAATTGAAGTGTATATGAACAAGGAAGTTATCCAATATTTGGATGCGGAATTGAATCTGCAAGCAGTCAGCATCTCGCCTTGACAATGCACAATTGGGGTGTGTGAATGCTGGATCTAGCCTACAAGTGTAATCAAACACATCCCTAAAGAAACAGTGTGCGCACTAACCAGAAATTCATCTTGTAAAGTCATTTTTGAAGAAAGACGGATAGAGTGCAAAGAGTCATTGGAGGAGGAGGGACATAAAACTGAGCTGAAATTCAAACCTCAAATGAATCAACAAATAAAGAGTGAAGGGAGGGAAGGAAACTGTTTGGTTTTTACCCCTGCACCCTGTTTGGTTTGGAGGTGAAATCTAAAATAGGGAAGATGTTTTTCAAGTTGCTTGATGGGCACTACTCTAAGGCTTCTGAGTTACAGAAGATTTTTAGAAGTATAGTAGGGTTGACTTGCAGCTGTACTAGCAACATGGAAGCTACAGTGGGAGGACAAAGTGCCAGATATTTCAGAGCTAGCATGCAGTAAAGTATTGTTGATAGTGGAACATGTGGCTGTGGGGATGGGGGTAGTTGTCCACTGGATAAAGATTGTGGGGCAAAGGGGGTGTTTTGGAGCACAGAGGCAGGGGATGCCTGTGTTTCAAGCAAGATGGATGTGGGGGGGTTCTGAGGGCACCTTTGGTGAAAAATGGTGCAGCTGCAGGTTGTCAGAGTTGTGCCAGAATGGTCAGCTGTGTGTGGAAGTTGAAGGAGAGTAGTGGCAGATGCCCTAGTGTAGGCTGGGGTATACTTGGTGGGGTTGTGCCTTGTAGTGGTGGTGGTGTCTGTGAACTGTGGTGGGGGAAGTGTTAGCAGTGGTAACCTTTCTAGACCAGGGACGGCTATTAAATGAGAGGTCTGAAGTCATGTCAAGGTGTAGACACACCAAAAAGTATATTTTTGGTTTATATGAACCTGGATGAAAGTACATATAATTCTTTTTTTCATTGCATATTTCCCCTCTTGCATCACCTCCCTCTTCTGTCACACTTCCTGTTGAGTACATATAAAATAATCAAATAAAGTGTTAGAAAATTAATTAGCCTCTTCTGCCTGACAAGGCCTCAATTGTTGAAACCATTATAGCGTAAGTAGTTAATTTTCCTATATTTTAACATATATATATATATATATATATATATATATATATATATATATATATATAAAAGGCAGGATGTGTGTGTGTGTGTAACGAATGCACGGCCGCAATTTTCGACGGATTTGCACCAAAATTTACATGCTCATGCTCCAAGTTAGTGGAAAGGCCAAGACCCACTTTACATTTCCCAACTCCCATCGATAGTGGAAATAATCAATTTTTTCATGCTTCTATGGCAGTTTTCATGTAGTACTGGCCAGAGCGAGAACCAATAGCTGGCTGCCACAAATAGGCAGGAAGATTCTATTGGCCTATGTGAGAGTCAACAGCTGACTGACATGAATATTAACTAGCATGCTAGCATGCAAAAAAATCGAGAGCTGCATTCGTCACAAGTGGGAAAAATTTAAATCTGCATGGCACTTTACTCCAATTAGCTCATTCGTTTGCTTAAACTCAAGATTGATTCTGATTCAGCAGAACTGGGTTGGGTGTGAAAAAGTATTTGTTGTTAACATTCTTTTTTCATTCAGTTTTTCCAGTTATGAGTCCTTTTTATAAGGCAGCAAGTCTAATGATTGTGTCTAGCATGAAACAGCCTGTCACCTCTGAGTGTTGACTTTTATATTTATGCATGCATACGCATCTATCACTTTTATATTTATGCATACATACGCATCTATCTCTGATATTGAACACTTTGTCCCATAAATATAGCACACCTTAAAACTATATTTCTTCATATATATATATGTAATAGCTGGCCACTCGTATTCAAGGATAACCATCTACTAGGGCAGCTAAGCAATCCCTCATTGTTTAATATATATATTTGGGCCCAATCTCATAGCTTATATATATATATATATATATATATATATATATATATATATACTTTATAATAGGATATTACATTCAAACATGTAGAAAAATGCTACACAAATGCACTCATGTTACGATGTGTATCAACACATCTCATACAAGATGTGCCATCTTGTTAGGCAAGATAGGACATTCCTACCCTGAATAAAATAGATCAGCTGCTACATTTTCCTTCTGTGACACCTAATCCATCAAAATTATGATGGTTACTCTGATTATTATACATAAAAAGTAAAATATTTTATTTTTTTGTAGATTTACTTCATAAAAGTCACAAGCTGCCTACCCTGAGTAATTACAGAGGACATGTGCCTGCTATATATCTATAAAGAGATAGAGAGAGAAAGCTTAATATGAATTGGATGGAATTTTTTTTTTTAAATTAAATTATTTTCCTATTTTAAATTTGCTTTTTTCTCGTAATATATTACAAACTGATTTTGTAAGAAGTAAAATTCTACTGAACAGCTTAACGTTTAGTGTTTCATGTTTGGTTTTAAAAAAAGAAAGAATAAAAAAACTTCCCTCTCCAGATACTTGTCTGTAATGGGCTTAGGGTTATTTAATAAAAGATCTATTCCTCGTCCAGTCTGTCTTCTCTTTACCACACCCAAAACCTTCTTTCTCGGTCAATACCACACCTTATCTAAATACAGAAAATAAGTGCACCCTGTTTATCAGTGATTCAAAATACTTTTCTACTTATATTTGTTTCTGTATCTGTTAACTTTTGACACTTTCCTGATAGCAACATGGATTCAGTTCAATGTACAATCTTTTGCTTTTAGTGAACATTACTTTTAAACTTAATTCTTGGATGGTAGTCAAATAAAAACACTTGGCAAGATTGTGTTGCCCATATGGGCTGTTGTGTGCAAACAAATGATAAAAATACACAACACTTTGATTCTGTCTTTTTAAAAAGTGACAAGGATTTTTTCATTGATTAGTAAAAGCAAAAGCAAACCATTCATATGACTGTGATCAATGCTTTGAGTCTGACTCAACTCAGTATCTTTATAAACAGTAAACCTTTGATTAAAATGCTTAACTGAGTGTCAAAGAACAATAAATAAATACATTTTCTTTTCCTTTTTTAATTGGTATCACCCCATGCAAGTCAGTAAAGCCATTAAAACATAAGGTGTTACTGGGTGTGGAAAAATTAGGAACAGAAACATGACTGGTAAGAGAAAACAGTAACCAGGAGGACAGTAAATAGCGATTGACATTGCATTTAAAGTTTTGTAGATTAAAGTTGGCTGACAAGCATGGATCTGGAAGCAAATTCCACAAGCAAGAAGTGCGAGAAAAAGCTATTAGCATAGAATTTACAGTTACATCTGGCCAGCTCAACTGTAAATAAATTACATCCAGCTAAAATGTAAAAATAAAATCATCCTTGATAATGGCTAAAAGTATATTTGGAAGCACTCAGAATTAAAAAAAACATCTGGACAGTTTCTACACACTCATACTCAAGAAAAGTTAATTAAAAAGCTTAATTGCAGTGCCTTGTCTGTCATTGTTAATGAAACATGTGTGTGTATATATACATACATATATATATATATATATATATATATATATATAGATAGATAGATAGATAGAGAGAGAGAGAGAGAGAGAGAGAGAGAGAGAGATTTATGAATGTATGTAAATATATATTTGCAAAACCCAGTTAATTATAAACTGTAGAAAAATTCATTAGATTTAAGTAGTATCTCTAAGATCTCAATTCTGTACAAAAATAAAATTACTAGTATCAAATTCAAATATCTGCAATAGCATTTATTGAGCAATCAGCAAGATTGTTTTAGATGCAACTCAAAGCTTTGAAAAAGCAGACAACCCATTCTGTGTCGTATGCTAAAAAAAAAAATGAAGGCTCACATCCAGAAAATGATTAACAATATTTTCCCTCCTGAAAGTCAATATTAAAAATTAGGAAATATATTTATTAACCAATAAAACTTCTAAATTTAATAAATCTAACTTTTAACGTCCTGTGACCTGATTTTTTCCTGTCAATAGCATAAATTAAATTAATAAACTAGTCTTCAGTTTATTTCAAACAGGATGTAAACAATGCTGGTCTCTTAAATGTTTATCTACTTAAAAATTTCATTGAGTGCTAAAGTTCCTTTTGTAAATTATTTCTTGCTTTTAAAGTTTGCACAGTTTGCACAGTTCATATTACGAAATTAGCCCGAGCAAAAAATAAACAAAACTTAGTTGTCAAACCTGTACTTGCACTGATACTTAACTGACTGCCTATTGATATTTTCATGCTACACACACATAACACAACATAGATTTTCAATTTTCCCATGACAGTCACATATAGACAATTCACTATATGATAACAGTTCATTTCTTTTGTTTTGTAAAAGAAATAACATTTTTCATATGTACTTTGTAATGAACTTTATAACCCATTTTTACTCCAGCTTAAAAGTAAACAAAAATTATTTTATTCCCACCACCATAAGGTTGCCTCTCTGTGTCTTTTCTATAAATACTTTCATGGTAATTGTTCAGATGAACTTTTCATTATCGTATCTAGATTTTGGAATTTAAGTGCAGTACTAGACTGGTGTCATGATCTCATCAATTTACAGTTAGATGTAGCCGTAAGTTCTATGCTGAGAGTTTCTTTTCTCTCACTTCTCGCTTGTGGAACTCTTTTCTGGCTCCATGCTTTGCAGCCAACTTTAATCTGCAAAAATTTAAATGTGATGTCAATTGCTATTTAATCGCCTCCTGATTATTCTTTTCTCTTCCTGCTCATTAGTAATGTTTCTGTTCCTAATTCTTCCACACCCAGTAACCCCTTGTGTCTTAGTGACTTTACTGCCTTGATTGGAGTGAACTAAAATAAAAAATATCTTCTTTTGAATGCTTTAGTAATTTATACAAAATGGAAAATCAGTAAATCCACTTCAAATTCCAGCTTTGTTTGTTCTATTCAATTTTACACTAATACCCATGGGAAAGGCATGAACCTATCTCTTCCCCCCTCAGATATAGATAAATAGCAGAGTAGACTGGATTTGCTAGCCTTGAGTGGTAGTCCTGATTACTCTTCCTGCTCATTACTAATGTTTCTGTAACCTAATTTTTCCATACTCAGTAACCATTTGTATCTTAGTGGCTTTACTGCCCTGGGTGGGGTGAGATCAATTAAAAAAATGTTTAGGTTTTATTACTTTTTTTTTTCCTTAATAACTAGTATAACTAATATTTGCTTTTATTAAACTAGTACTAATTAATTTACAATCGGTACTTATTTCATAGTTCTCAGATATATTCACCAAATGAAATATTATCTTAATAAAGAGACTGGGCATTCATGAGAACAGTAGACTGTAAGCATAACTTGGGTTTTATCATTTGAAAAGACAAGATACTGATATGTTTTAGAGGAAAACAGAATGAAAAAAAGTTGTTTTTTTTTTAAGCTAGGTATAGAAAGTTACAAAAATAGTGTAAGATGAATTATTAGATGAGTTAGTCATGCAAGGAAATGTAAGCAAAGCTTTTATTAATGTCTTATTTCATGTTCATATGCCATTTTTTTTTTAACTTACAATGGAAACCAGGTCTTTTTTCAAACCGATTATCTTGCCCTAACCTATTTTTTCAGATAAAAAGAAATAATAAATAATGTCATAACAGATGAATGGTACAAAATTGTAAAGTCAGTAAATCTGATTTGAAATTGATGCTGAGTTTTTACTCAGTTGATGTGCATTTAGCTGGAAATTATACTCTATCATATGAACATTTAAAATATTTAAGAATATACAGCATGTCCCAAAAATTTGGACAGATAGAAAAACTCATTAACTATATTTTTTACCTCTACAGATTAAACATGGTTTTTTTGATAGAAGAAAGAACTGACATTTTTTTTGGTGGGGAGGGGGGGATGAAAATCACAGATGCAACACATTTGATTGAACATATAAATAGTGAATGTGCTAAAATTGAAGGCAATGTGGAGTTATTGCATCGAGGTTACATGAATTCCTGTCTGAACACAGTCTTCACATCAAAATGGTCTCTTCTCTTCAGCACTTTGATTAAGACAAAGTGACTTTTTTCCTCTATTAAATGTAAGCTTAAAACACATATAAATAAAATACACACACACCAGTAGACAGAAATAAATAAAATTATATGATTTTCATTTACAATTTAACATGCTTTTAGTGTTATTTCCTTGTCTGTTTTCATTCCTGTGAACACGAGGCTATCCCTGATTGTATGATGAAAATGAACTTTACACAATGCTTAGCTCAAAAAACTGTATCAATCAGGAATTGTTTCATTGTACATGTCCAAATCATTGTAGTCTTTGGCCAGTCAGCAACAAATCCAGAAGAGAGAGGCTTATGGTCATATAAAATTGAAACACAGATTCTCATATGATCACCAAAGTTGAGCAACATCAAGCCTGGTCAGTATCATGATGGGTAACTGCTTGGGACCACCAGGTGCTGCAAGCTTGGATGTGTGGGTGGTGTAATGGTTAACGGCTCAGAATTGGAAATTGGAGAGCTGAGTTCCAATTCCAGTTAAGTTATTTACGTGCAAATCCCTTCCATCAATTACGCACAAATACCCTTGGGAAAGGTATAAATCAATCTCTCCTCCCTCCAGTTATAGGTAGACTAGTATCAGTAAATCATTATTCTCACCAAAAGATTCTTGTAATCTAAAAATATTTTCTGGCTTTAAATAACCTGCAAAAAGTTGATAAGCCATACAAAACAATCAAAACCAGAGGAGGGATACCCAGATGTTCCTACAATGACACCATGATAACTGATCCACCTGATTACAGAATGATCATTTTGCATTAAATATAACTTTATAGAATCAATCTCACTTGTTGGCTATTGTGGCATATAGGGTCTTCCTTACTTTGTTCAATTCAGTAGTAGCAGCAATGGAAGTAATCAGCAGGGTACAACTGGAAGTCCCAGAAATCATAAAAACACTGACTGAGCCCTATACAAACTCACTTTTCCACTCTTCCTTTTCAGCGGCCACTACCTTCAAGGCCCAGCTCAAAGGGCTACTCACAAGCCTTGCTGCAGAAGACAGATGGTCTGTCCTGTTTTTTCATTCCTTGTGGGAACAAGTGGAGAAATCTCCCTTCAAAAAGCAAATACTTCACACAAGCCTTGCTGCAGAAGACACATGGCCTGTCCTGAGTTTTTTCATTCCTTGTGTGAACAAGCGGAGAAATCTCCCTTCAAAAAGCAAATACTTCACACAACCCTTGCTGCAGAAGACCCATACAGTACAGAAGGTGAGGCAAAGGGTGCAACAGCCCTAGGCATCCATATTGGTAGTGCATTCAATCAAACAGTGAAATAAAAATTTATTTATATTTAATTTGAATAAAGTGTTTATTTCATATTTCACCTGTTTTTACATATTTCAAATGTGTTCCTTTCTCACATTTCTCAGTACTAGGCTCTATAGGTCCCCCGCTACTTGTGTCTTAGGAGCATACAATCAAGCAGTTTGTCCAGGGCATCAGCAATCCTTGTTACTGCCTATTACTGTCACCTCAAATTGATTTAACACACAACGACAACTTTGTGCAGAAAACAAAATCTTAAGTATATAATGGAGAAGTAGAAACATCTTGAAAACTACTGTTGACAAAAGAAAAAGGCAATGTTTTTGGAAAACCTGTTAAGAAAGCAGTTTTTTTATTAATGCTTATCAAAGAATATTGCTGATAAATTAAAAAGTTTATTGAACTCACACTCTGATAATACAAACAATACAAATGGCACAGTGGATAAAAGCATTAGATCCAGTAACAGGAACCAAAGAGTGTGAGTTCAATACCTGGTTAAGGCAGTGGAGAACTTAGAGAGGGGAATTAACAGGCGATAACTGATAACTGACATCCATTAGAAATGACATGTGGAAATATAGCAGTCTACCCCAGGAAGAGAAATAAAGTTTATTCCAACCACCTGAAGAAGGCCAGAGTGTGCAATGGCTGAAACGTTGTGATAAATATAGCAACAAAGATGAAGACAATAGTCTGAATAATGTAAATAGTCTACATAATAGCTCATCTCAGAAATACAGAAAGATACTGAAGGATCGGTACGGACCCAATACACTGAAAATATGGTGATAAATATGGTAAAAACCAAGTTTGGACTTTAAATGAGAAGTAAATCTTCAAAGTATTTAATTTGAAATGTGACTATTGTATATAGACTGAACTTTTAATCTTCAGCTTTAAATAAAGACAATCATTAAGTATAATAAACAACTGCTTACCTCAGAACTTCAACCTCGGAATAATATTAAATGCATTGTAATCTAGAAGACTTCTCCTGAAATATGAAAGACAATTGTATTGATTCACTTGACCAATAAAAAAGAGAGACAATATATTTTAAAGTTATTCTTTTTTTTTAGTTCTTTACTTACATATTCTGATTATGGTTGCAAATATTTAAAATTGAAAATTTCTTTAGCAATTTCAGACCATTGTTGGATGAACGGCCAAAGGCATCAGGCACAAGGCCATGGATGTATGATTAACTGATTCTAAATTATATCAATCACTGCCAATAATTGCTCAAACCATTCTTGATCCATTCTTATCAGTTTCTCTTGATAAATTCTTTTGGAATCTTGCTGATGTTGTTATTCATCTTTTAGAATATTCAGAATAAATTTCTCTTCAAGAAATTCTTTGGCAATTTCCTGCTTTGGCTGATTTCTTTGATTTCCAAGACATCATTGCAGCTTGATATCTATTTCCCTTTTCTTGTCGCAGGTTTTATCTGGGGTCAGTGGCCCAAAAATAAATTCTCTTTAACCTACTTTTTCTCTTCTATCGATGTCATTGATTTCTGCATGGATTCCATCCGTGAAGCTTTTAGGCAGCAAACACTGGAACAAACACGTTTTCTCGATGTCCAATGATATTTTTTTTTATTTACTTTCAAAATATTTTTTTTGTCTTACTTTTGTAAATGTCTGTTATTTCCAATCTCTCCTCCGAGGAAATTTACTTGAGATGATACAGTCGTATTCATCGTCACTGATGGGGAATTTAACCTTCTTTTTTTTTTTGCTTATTGCTGGTCAGTGAAGAATTATTTCTTTTTGAATTGTTTGTAATGGAAAACTGTTACCAATTTTCCAAAATAAAGAAATTCACATGCGTATGTTTTTTTTACATATTTCTCTACAGAAAACATAACAAAGAAAAGGAGAAGTGTGTGCGTGTATGTGTGTGTATGTGTGTGTGCGTGCGTGTGTGTGTATGTGTGTGTGCGTGTATGTGTGTGTGTGCGTGTATGTGTGTGTGCGTATGTGTGTATGTGTGTGTGCGTGTGTGTGTATGTGTGTGTGTGTGTATATATTTCAAAATAAAAAGAAAGAACAGTCAGATTTATAATCCAGAGTTCTTTAGCATTTATTTTTAAAAAAAAATAATAGTATAATTATTATTTAAAAATATGTATTCATAGCAACAAAGAAATTTGTCCTTTGTGACTATATAAAAAATTATATATTGTTAAGTTTCCCAAATATATATACACACTAGCTTAAAAGACACTCTATCATGCAGCATTTAAGCTCGCTCATGCAGAGGGCTCTTGATTGGGCCTTCATCACAACAGGTAGGGAGCAATAGATGTAACAGGCAACAATAAACTACAGAAGAACTCAAAATTGATTACTGCATTTAAGTATAACATTAATATTTAAGCCTACCTTTTAAAAATTTAACAATAATTCTTCTGCTGCCACTTAATTTAAAGACAATTTGATGTATGTAGGTCCTTACTTCCCATACAAACAATTATTTTTATTTAAAGGTTGACTTTTGCAGGATTTAATTAATTTTGATTATTCCCAAATTTATTTCCAAATTTATTATTATCGTACAAAAATTATATATATGTGATAAAAGTTATTGTGTGGTGAGATTAACACTTTAGAACTTCATCGGACGTGTCACAGAAAAATTTTTGACTTTATCATACTTCTTTCTTCTATAATTGTGTGAGTGTGTGTGGGTTGGGTGTGTCTATGCATGCTCGTGTGTATTCAAGAGGATGCATATATATATATATATATATATATATATATATATATATATATATATATATATATATATATATATACATTATTACATATATAAATCAACAATAACTATACAATAGCTATATATGTATAAACATATATATAAACACAACAATCACATATATAGATACATATAGTGCAATGTGTAACATTCCTATAAGAGATGAGATGTCTTTTTGTATATAATTGATATCTATATTGTCATTGAATTGCTGAAGCCCTTTGGTAAAGATCAAAGGTTAAAGATGATTGAAGATGAAGAGGTATTAAATCATAAGGTTATTTTTTTTCTTATTCATAACACATAGTTCCAATGAAATCGAGGTCAAGACTTGATTTTATCAAAATTCTTGGTCATGATTGACTTATAGAAAAAGATGTTTTCTTTTAAAAGTGGTTCACCTGGGACTTGGGTTTCAATTAAAATTTGCACATTCTAATACGCAATTAATTCTTCTATTTTCTTGTTACTGTTTTGTTATAACAAAATTGATACTTGAAGTAAAAGATGTAAGTTTGAATTGCTTCAAGCACACCTGCATTTGCAGCAGGTGGTTAAATGTGATATACAGGTAAAAATAGTTTACGTTTTTCCGCTGTGGAAACTTAGCGTTATTTATTACTGTTATCTTTCTCCTTTACTGTTATTACTTGTGTACATGTGTCTATGTGCATCTGTATGTATGTGTTTGTGCATGTGTGTGTGTCTTTGTGATTTAGTGCTTAGGTGTGCATGTGTGTTTTATTTATGTGACTATATGCATTTGTTTGTATGTGTAATTTTGTGTGTATCTATGTGCATGTATCTGTGCATACATTTGGGTGCATGTATGCATATTTATAATTGTTTAGTTTTGTATGTCTATTTGAATGTATTGGGCTGGTGCAAAAATAATGTCGTTTTCTCACATAGTAACATATGTGAGAAAACGACATTATTTTTGCACCAACCTAATATGTAGGTATTTATGCGTGTGTGTCTGTGTTATATGTTTGTGTATGCTTTTCTCTGTTTTCTTTTGTATGCATATGTGTGCCTTTGTGTGTGTATGTGCCTTTCTTAGTGTGTCTCTATATGTGTTTCTATGTACTTCTGTGCTTTTGTGTATGACTTTGTGGAAGAATATGAAAATAATAAAAATAATAATAAAAATTAAAGAATTTCTTTTTTCCCAGAATGCAAAAGAAAAGCAAAAAGGATTTCCTGTCACAAGTGAATTTTATGACCCCACTTCCGGAAAGGAGACGACCATTCTCTTCTCACTTCCCAACCATTGAATTTGGATGTATTTGGTAACCATCCCAATGAAAGCGAGATTCAATTACCCTCACTCAATGTGAAGCTGATTTGAGGTCGACCATTCTCTATACCTCCACATCTTGTACATATGTGCATATATAAACATTGGCTATTTCTAATCAAGTCTTCGTTTTATTTATTGCAGACCACCAACATTCAATTTCTGTTAGCTGTACAAAGTCAAATACAACCACAAACTTTTCATTCATGCAAATTACAAAATCAAACAAATCAGACATATTTTCATCATAGAAGAAAATGGTCTCAAATATCCTGGAACATTATCTTTCTGCATTCATTTTCTGTGATGGCTAAAAATTAAAAAAACAAAAAAAACAAAAAAGAACATAAAGTAGGAAGAATTAGTTTAATCTGCTAGGAATATAGCAGGATAGACTGGATCCTATAGCCTAAGTTGGTGGCTAGTCTAGGAAAAGGAAAACTCAAAATCTTTGTTGAGAGGGTTGGGCTCTATCAGGCTATCTTGCCCAGGATACATCCCTGCCGCAACAGCTGCAGTACATGTCATGGACCCACAATGCTAACGGTTTTACAGGACTTGTGATCTTGTGATAATAAGGTACTGGCTAATATTATCATTGTGTGATTTTGAGGCCATCTTTTTTATACTGGCTGCTCTGTCAATGATGCTTCCTCATAATGTAATGGCCAATTTTACCATTATGGCATACTGAGACCTTCTGTTTGGCATTGGTTTCTCGGTCTGTAAGAAAATGGCTAATATTAACATTGTAGCATTTTGAGTCATTCTGTTTGACACTAGTTGCTGGGTCAATTAATACAAAACGTTTCCTTATAAAGCCATGGCTAATGTTACCATTATGGCATTTTGAAATCTTCCATTTGACACTGGCTGCTCGGTCAGTTTATGCCAAATTTTTCCTCGTAAGGAAATGCAACTATTGCCATTAGAAAGTGTGTTGAATATTTAAATGATCACAATTTTTTAAAGTTGTAAATTATTCAATGAATCAACGACTATCAAAACTGAATTTCCCATAAATTCTTTTCTGCAGCATTATAAGATATTAATGTCATTTTACTCCTTTCTTAAAATGATCAAATTTCAGTGGGTGTTTGTCTTAGATATAGAAGAAAAACTGAAAGAGGATGTTACAAATGAAAGCAGTAAGAATGGACTAATTATTAAGAGGAAGAAGTCAGAAAGAGTTGATATTTCTTGTAAATATAATGATGATAAGTGGCCTGAAATATATAACACTCATTGGACATAGAAAATAACGAGCAGCAGAACAAAAAAAATACTTATCAAGCTTGCAAGAATGGATATCAGAAGAGAAACTGACACTTACATGATATACTGAAGGCAAAATGGACACAGGGAAACATTGAGCAAACTAAAAAAAACTTGTGTAAATGGTAGAACAGAGATCAGGGGAGAAATGGATGGTAGAACAGAGATCAGGGGAGATAAATGGATGGTAGGACAGAGATCAGGTGAGATAAATGGATGGTAGGACAGAGATCAGGTGAGATAAATGGATGGTAGGACAGAGATCAGGTGAGATAAATGGATGGTAGAACAGAGATCAGGTGAGATAAATGGATGGTAGGACAGAGATCAGGGTAGATAAATGGATGGTACGACAGAGATCAGGGAAGATAAATGGATGGTAGGACAGAGATCAGAGAAGATAAATGGATGGTAGGACAGAGATCAGAGAAGATAAATGGATGGTATGACAGAGATCAGGGAAGGTAAATGGATGGTAGGACAGAGATCAGGTGAGATAAATGGATGGTAGGACAGAGATCAGGGAAGATAAATGGATGGTAAGACAGAGATCAGGGAAGATAAATGGATGGTAGGACAGAGATCAGAGAAGATAAATGGATGGTAGGACAGAGATCAGGTGAGATAAATGGATGGTAGGACAGAGATCAGGTGAGATAAATGGATGGTAAGACAGTGATCAGGTGAGATAAATGGATGGTACGACAGAGATCAGGGAAGATAAATGGATGGCAGGACAGAGATCAGGGAAGATAAATGGATGGTAGAACAGAGATCAGGGAAGATAAATGGATGGTACGACAGAGATCAGGGAAGATAAATGGATGGTAGGACAGAGATCAGAGAAGATAAATGGGTGGTAGGACAGAGATCAGGTGAGATAAATGGATGGTAGGACAGAGATCAGGTGAGATAAATGGATGGTAAGACAGAGATCAGGGAAGATAAATGGATGGTAGGACAGAGATCAGGTGAGATAAATGGATGGTACGACAGAGATCAGGTGAGATAAATGGATGGTAGGAAAGAGATCAGGTGAGATAAATGGATGGTAAGACAGTGATCAGGTGAGATAAATGGATGGTACGACAGAGATCAGGGAAGATAAATGGATGGTAGGACAGAGATCAGGGAAGATAAATGGATGGTAGGACAGAGATCAGGGAAGATAAATGGATGGTACGACAGAGATCAGGGAAGATAAATGGATGGTAGGACAGAGATCAGGGAAGATAAATGGATGGTACGACAGAGATCAGGGAAGGTAAATGGATGGTAGAACAGAGATCAGGTGAGATAAATCGATGGTAAGACAGAGATCAGGGAAGATAAATGGATGGTAGGACAGAGATCAGGTGAGATAAATGGATGGTACGACAGAGATCAGGTGAGATAAATGGATGGTAGGACAGAGATCAGGTGAGATAAATGGATGGTAGGACAGAGATCAGGTGAGATAAATGGATGGTAAGACAGTGATCAGGTGAGATAAATGGATGGTACGACAGAGATCAGGGAAGATAAATGGATGGTAGGACAGAGATCAGGGAAGATAAATGGATGGTAGGACAGAGATCAGGGAAGATAAATGGATGGTACGACAGAGATCAGGGAAGATAAATGGATGGTAGGACAGAGATCAGAGAAGATAAATGGATGGTAGGACAGAGATCAGAGAAGATAAATGGGTGGTAGGACAGAGATCAGGTGAGATAAATGGATGGTAAGACAGAGATCAGGGAAGATAAATGGATGGTAGGACAGAGATCAGGGAAGATAAATGGATGGTAGGACAGAGATCAGGTGAGATAAATGGATGGTAGGACAGAGATCAGGGAAGATAAATGGGTGGTAGGACAGAGATCAGGGAAGATAAATGGATGGTAGGACAGAGATCAGAGAAGATAAATGCGTGGTAGGACAGAGATCAGGTGAGATAAATGGTTGGTAAGACAGAGATCAGGGAAGATAAATGGATGGTAGGACAGAGATCAGGGAAGATAAATGGATGGTAGGACAGAGATCAGGTGAGATAAATGGATGGTAGGACAGAGATCAGGGAAGATAAATGGATGGTAGGACAGAGATCAGAGAAAATAAATGGGTGGTAGGACAGAGATCAGGTGAGATAAATGGATGGTAAGACAGAGATCAGGGAAGATAAATGGATGGTAGGACAGAGATCAGGGAAGATAAATGGATGGTAGGACAGAGATCAGGGAAGATAAATGGGTGGTAGGACAGTGATCAGGTGAGATAAATGGATGGTAAGACAGAGATCAGGTGAGATAAATGGATGGTAAGACAGAGATCAGGGAAGATAAATGGATGGTAGGACAGAGATCAGGGAAGATAAATGGATGGTAGGACAGAGATCAGGTGAGATAAATGGATGGTAGGACAGAGATCAGGGAAGATAAATGGATGGTAGGACAGAGATCAGGTGAGATAAATGGATGGTAGAACAGAGATCAGGTGAGATAAATGGATGGTAAGACAGAGATCAGGGAAGATAAATGGATGGTAGGACAGAGATCAGGGAAGATAAATGGATGGTAGGACAGAGATCAGGGAAGATAAATGGGTGGTAGGACAGAGATCAGGGAAGATAAATGGATGGTAGGACAGAGATCAGAGAAGATAAATGCGTGGTAGGACAGAGATTAGGTGAGATAAATGGTTGGTAAGACAGAGATCAGGGAAGATAAATGGATGGTAGGACAGAGATCAGGGAAGATAAATGGATGGTAGGACAGAGATGAGGGAAGATAAATGGATGGTCGGACAGAGATCAGGGGAGATAAATGGATGGTACGACAGAGATCAGGGAAGATAAATGGATGGTAGGACAGAGATCAGGGATGATAAATAGATGGTAGGACAGAGATCAGGGAAGATAAATGGATGGTAAGACAGAGATCAGGGAAGATAAATGGATGGTAGGACAGAGATCAGGGAAGATAAATGGATTGTAGGACAGAGATCAGGGGAGATAAATGGATGGTAGAACAGAGATCAGGGAAAATAAATGGATGGTAGGACAGAGATCAGGGGAGATAAATGGATGGTAAGACAGAGATCAGGTGAGATAAATGGATGGTAGGACAGAGATCAGGGGAGATAAATGGATGGTACGACAGAGATCACGGGAGATAAATAGATGGTAAGACAGAGATCAGGGAAGATAAATGGATGTTAGGACAGAGATCAGGGGAGATAAATGGATGGTACAGCAGAGATCAGGTGAGATAAATGGATGGTAGGACAGAGATCAGTGGAGATAAATGGATGGTAGGAAAAAATGCTGTTATCTTTCAGTATGTCAATGCAAAACACACTCAGGAGAAAATAAAATCTTTAGACTGGTGTGTTTTACTTCATTCCTCATGCTCACTGCACTTTTGGATTATCATTTGCTTTTATCATACTCAAAGACAGCCATGCACAAATATATAATTTTTATATATTTGGGCAGCAATCATTCATTTCTACATGTTTCATTGAATATTACAGACAAGGAAAATTTTGCAAGTTTTAATCATTTTTTAGTGTCCTTAAAGTTTTCTTTTACATGCACTAAGACTCCATAGAAAATGTTTGTATTGATTATTTTACAAACACTTCTGGCAAATATTTTAACCATTTTCAAAAGTTCATTGTTGTGTTTGTATTCTATGCTATGTTGTATAGAGGTGGTGATTAATGTTAAGAGTAGGTCTGTAGTGTTTCATAAAAGTACTTCCACTACCTTTTAATATTTCTAATATTTTTATAATGACAATGTTACCTACAAAGCAATATCTATACAATATATTTATTATATTATTACTATTACAGTCTCCATGTTGAAAAATACCCATGACTCACATTTTCTGTTTGAGAAATATGTCCTTACCAGTGAAATAGAAGACTTGCTTAAAACCATATTGGAAAACCTAAATATGGCTTCTCCAGAAATATATAAGAATCCACCAGCAGCTCAAATTCCTGTTCAGAATTATTACCATCTTCACACTGCTTGTTGTTGTTTTTCTGTGTTATATTTTCTCTGCATTTTTCTCTATTGTGGATAAAATGATAGATGCCCTAGTGGATTAAAGCATTAGTTTGTGAATTTGGTGACAGTGGTTGTGTGCTCAATCCTTGGGCTGGGCAGTGTGTACTTGAAATCAGTGGAAATTGGTGAGCAATAACTGAACATTACTAAATAAAAATAAGAACTAGATGAGATATCACTAGACATTGTAGAATCAATGCAATACTTGCCTAATCTATCACAATATCCACACTCAAACCAGCAGCCAACCAGGACTCAGGGAATAGGATTACCTAAGTGGTAGAACAGAACATTCCAGCTTGCTACATATGCCAGCTGTTCTAACCTCTGGGACTGGGAGAGCTTATAATACAGCAAAGAACTAATCCATTTATTCAATAGACACGAGCAGTGGAACAAGTACAGTCTCCTCCTGTAGATTAATTAAAGGCTTCAGTTCATAATTCCCTGTAGGTTATCCAGATCAATAGACATCTATGGAAGGCCGAAGCGCACAATGGACAAGAGGGTTGTGATAAAAGATGAAGACAATAGTCTGAATATTAAGTAATGTAAATAATGATAGCTCCTCATCCCAGAAATTCAGACAAAAATTACTAGCTTTGTTTTGGTGGTATTGACTGTTGCAAGCCAGTCTTCTCCAAGTCCATGATCTGTAAGAATTAGGTTACTGGAGAGATCAGCTGCCAGACACTGGTCATCTTGAAGAGTAGGAACAGACATACAGGGGAAAATGTGCAAACAACTTTGGTTTGACTACAATTAGTGTCTGTTGAGACTGTCCAAGAAAAGAAAAAGAGTAAGATATTAATGGAATTTGACACTGCACGTGACAAACTTGCACAAGCAAGAAGACTCATAAGCAATGAAAGTAGAATTTGCAAATTAGTATATTTTTTGCTCTGTCAGTAAATTTTCGGATGAAAATGAATGAAAACAACAAAGTGTTAAATATTAGAAACTTTCTCGATAATTGAAAAAAAAAAATGAGATGCAGTAAATTAAGAACTGTAACAATATAAGTTTTAATAGACTTGGAACAATGTCCCAAACCCAAACTCTGAAATTGGATACAGTAAAATAAAAGATAATGTTTCTCCTTCTTCATTTTCTTTTCAGTATATCCTGTGAGTTTTAAATTCTCTGGGCCTTCTGGACAGTGTTTACTTGGACTCAATGAAAACAGGCAAGCAATAACTGAACAGTACTAAATAAAATATGAATTAGACAAGATATCACATGAGCAGTGGAATGAGTACGATCTACTCTTATAGATTAATTAAAGGCTTCAGTTTAGAATTCCCTGTAGGTTACCCAGATCAATAGACACCTAAGGAAGACCGAAGGGCACAATGGCCAAGGGGGTTGTGATAAACTAGATAAGATATCACTAGACATGAGCAGTGGAGGGAGTACAGTCTACTCCTGTAGATTAAATAAAGGCTTCTTTTCAGAATTCCCTGTAAGTTACCCAGATCGATATACATCTTAGGAAGGCTGGAAAGCACGAGTGCAAGAAATATTGTGATAACAACAAAATGATGAGGATAATAGTCCAAATGTAAATAATTGTCTATGTCTAAGCCAATTCCACTTAGACGTTTTCATGTAAGTGCTACTTTGTGCAACAGAATCCCACGTGGATGCTTCCCCAAACACTACAGTTTAAGTAAATAATTGTTGTAGCATACAATAATGGGTATGTCCCCATACACATAAATACAGTAGTAAATACTGTATGTTGGTTTGCATTTGGAGATTTGGCCCCAGGTGTGCTGGCCAAACTCTCTGCCTGGAGGCAGAGAGGATACCCAGATGAAGGACAGAGTCTTATCTTTGGAAACAGCTACCCGACCCCATTTTATATGGGATCTACAGGGAATTTTTAACCAAGCCTATGGTCTTGAATATCTCGCATTAAATTTGGCCTTGTGCCACATCTGACAGCATGGGGCAGTTGGAGATTCATTGTGGAATTCACTTGACTCACTTCTAGCAGTTGACTACTTCTTCTATGCACCGCTGGTGAATCTTATATATGTTGTTCTTGTACTAAGTATTATCATTCATTACCAACCTTCATGTGATTATTCTATTCGGTAACCTTCACCAGGTTACAAAAATAATGATAACTCCTCATTCTGGAAATTCCGAGAGATATTAATTTTTTTTTTTTTGTTTTACAATAGTTTCTATTTATGTTTAGTTTGTAATTTTAATTTTGAACTAAGTTTGGTTTGTAGGATTAATAAATATTATTTTTCTTGTTTTTTATTAACAGAGAAAAATTGCAGTTTTTCATTTGGTTGTGTTTTTTTTTCATTTCTCATCTCTGATATTCTCTTTCATTTTGTTCATTTACATTTATCACTCAATATAATTTGTCTATTTTTATACTTACCTACCTTTTAATGTTTTAACACTGCCTTTACCGGTTGCAGACATCAAGTGTTCCTAAAACTCTCTATCAAAAATCAATGAGGAGAAAAAAATTCAGAGCAACAAAGACAGGAAAAAACAACATAAAACCTGGTCTCCATTTAAGTTTTTGATGTTTTGTCATATTTATCTGAAAAGAAGCGGAGTATTGATTAGCAGTAACTTTTACTTATGTTCTTAGAAAAAGCCATTTGCATTTCACAGTTCCATATCTGTCTTGTCTTTTCGTTCCTGGCCTGATTGTTTCAAATAAATGGAAAGGTATATTCACTTGTCCATCTCGCATTGTTTGTGAATTTCTTGAACAAAATAACCATTGCATTCTCTTTCATGAAAGTTTTTAAATATTTTTCCCAGTTCAGTAAATGAAATCAATCTCTAATTTCCGTAATGGGTATGACAATAAACTACATCTGCGTCCTGGGTAAGACGATAAACTATGTCCAACTGCAAGGCCTCTGATTGCTGGTATTCCCAGGTCCACCCTGACTCAGGGTGGTAGTACCTGTTAGGGTCCCAGCTATGGGCAAATAGTTAACCCCCAAACTGAGGTCAAAACACTATGAAAGTGTAAAAATAGATTTTAATACCAGAAATACTTTTTAAAAAAAATTATTGCCAGCAATACATTTTTGAGGAAAAAAATATTATCAAAAATAGATTTATGAAGGAAAAAAATATTATCAAAAATAGATTTATGAAGGAAAAAAATATTACCAGGAACAAAAATTTTGTTGGCATTAAATAAACCAATGACGTTCATGTGCCGTAAACCAAACCAAACCAAACCAAACCAAACTATCGCTATGAATCTATTTCATATTATTATTAACTCACTATTTGGTCATTATTTACAATAAACAAATAATAAAACAAAAGAAGTTTGTGTCACTAATTTATTGAAAGGGAGTTTCTATTTGTTTTCTATATATGTAATGTCTCCTAACATAATCAGGATCTGTGGTTAGAATTAAATTCTAATTCTTCATTGGATATTTATTGAAACAATATTATTATTTTGATTTATTATTTTATGAAACACTGATAATTATTTTTCCTTAATGTTTTCCTAAAACAAGGTTCAAGAGCCATTCAATGTAGGGTTTTAAAGAATGACGCCATCATATGGCTGTAATCAAAGAATAAGAGAACAACAAATATGAGAAATATAAAGAATATGAGAATATGGTATACGTTTGACCCGAGACATGAAAAATAAAATTGTAGTGTCTGGTGAAGCATCCTCATGGGATTCATTTGCAGAAAGTAGCATTTGCATGAAGACGTCTAAGCGGAATTGCCCATAGATGAAACAAAGGGATCAGTTCAGAATTCCTACTCAGATTGATATATACCTGGTGAAGGTCAGAAGGTAAAATGGGCAAAATTTGTGATAATAACAACAAAGATGAGGACAATAGTCTGCATGTAAATAGTGTAAATAATAATAATGCCTCATCCCAGAAATTCATGCAGAGTATAGATATCATATTAAAACTCACAACGTCTATTGTTTCTATAAATAAAACTATATGTTGACATTAGACACTGCCATTAAGGGATAGAATTGAAACACCAATCAATTCTTGAAAGAATGATAATTGAGGTCTTCAGGAGCCCATTTTCCTGAAAAAATATAAATATAAATTTCAAACCAGAGTAATACAAATTGTTCAGTCAGTGAATGTCAAATGTTTCCTTATAAAGAAACAACTAATCTTACATTTACTATTATCATATATTATAAATTTTACCAACATTAATATCAGTTTGAGGAAAATCTGACTGGCCTCATGGAATATATGTGTATATATGGATATAGACCATAGCGTATACTTTTTTTGTTCTCTTCAATGCTGTAGATGTTTTCAATCATTTAATATCTAAGATAAAGCATTATTATTATTGTTGTTAAGTCTGTTTTTTACTCTCGTTTGATCATAATTTGTCAGTTGACTTCACTTGTAGGAAAATTTCTGTTGATGCATTCAGGTGATATTATCAATGCAATGCAGTGAGAAATGAAAAAAAAGTAAATTAGTTTAAGTAAAATTTAACTTCAGGAATTGGGAAGTCATGGCTCTCCACAACATCCTATTCTTTATAGCTAGCTCTAAACAATGTTTGTCTCCTTACTATCCCTTGGACTCCATTTTCTGACATCTATTTACAGAAGTGCATTAAGTTGTTTACTCATTTCCATTACTGCTGTCAATATCTCCTGTGTGTATCAAATTCTCCAAGCTGTCTTTCCTCATTATGTGTCCTAGAAATTTCAACTATTTCTTTGTGATTCAAAGTAAAGACCTTTTTGTTTTTATTCTTTCCTTAAAATTATATTTTTGCTTACATAGTATTTTCTGTATTCTTCTGTAGAACCACATATCTGTTGCTTCAAGTGTCTTCTTCATCTGGGAGGAAATTATCCAGCAATCCCAGAGAGGAGAATTGCTGTTTATATAGCAGCTGAGAAAATCTTCTAATGCAAGAAAAACATGCAACTCCACTGGGCAGATAATTTCTTTGAATATACACTCACAATTTTTATGGATAATAATCAATGATCTCTCTGTCTCTCTCTTTCTATCTCTCTATGTCCCGAAGAGGCATAGGCGATCATGTTTCTCCACAGATTCCTCTCTTTTGTTGCTCTCTGTGATACTTGCTTCTCTTTGCCTTTATGGTTTTTATTCCTTCATCCATTTCCTCAGATTATCAGTTTTATCACTCACTTTCCTCTGCTTCCTCAAGTCCTGTGAGTATTAAATTTTCTAAGTCTCCTTTCCTTATTATGTATCCCCAAAATTTCAACACTTCAGAAGCAGTCACAATAAAGTTCTTCATAAGTTACATGTCCACAGAAGCAGATCCCCAAAAATGTCTTATCTAGTATTTCATTGGAACTTTAAATTATCAGTGAAACAGATACTGTGCAGATTTCGAGATTCATCTCCTAAACTAATGAGTTCTGTAGAAAATGGTTATTTCTGTAAGATCAACCATGGCTCATGTTCCAACAGCCAAAGTACTTTTGACAACTCTCCTAATATATTTAGACGGCCATGACACAGGGATGTACTTGCCATTTTCCCCAACTAAAAATAATGTAAATCCTCCTTACCAGCCTCTTTCTTTCTCGAATAGGTTACGATACATCACTGTAAACAACAATCTCTTTTCAAGCTTCATCAAAACAAGAATGACTCTTTTAACCTTCTTAACAGCTTTATTGACTTGTTTGCTGCAGTCAGCTTTCTCCACCTTTAATACTGAACTCACATTTTGTCTAGTTTGAATTGAGAGTCATTTGAGTTGACTATTGAAGCTTCACTATGACTTACATTATTTCCTCTACTAGTATTCCACTTTGTTTCTTATTTATCTCATTCTTCCATGAGCTTTGAGTTGCTGCATTTCTTTTTTTTTTTTTTACTCTGTTTCACCCTGTACAAGAGCATATGATGTAGAAGGTAGAGGGTTACATTAAGATGTAGTTTATATGTATAGGAGTTTAATGTATAAGGTTTCTTACAAGAATATTGTACAATACAGGCAATGAAAGATAACATTTATTAAATAAAACAACAAAAGGAAAGTTTAAGGCAAGTGTTTCTTTTCCTAGAAGTAAATTGCATACCCAATGAAAATTGTTAATGTATGTATTTGAGTGTGACTTACAGTGTTGGTGTGCTTTAGTGTGAAGCATCCACACCTCTTTGTGCTTCAGTGTGAAAAATTCATGTCACACAGTTCAAAATGATGAAAACCTGGAAGAGTGTTACTTTATGGGTTCACATTGTTTTTATACCTCCAAAGCTGCTCTTACTAAGTTTTTAATGACTTCTACTGATACTAGGTTTATTAAAGCACAACTATGGGGGAAGATTAACTCTACACTTGAACAGGTTAAGATTGTAGTGATCAAGGAAACAAACTTTTGGGAGTCTGTTCCACAAAGCAGTGGTTCATGGGAAGAAGCTGTCTGAGTGGAACTTCTCACTGATGAAATATAGAGGAACTGTATGTGGTTTGCTGCTATATAAGTGACATCGCAGGTCCTAGCTCTGAAGGTTTTGAACAGTTGCATTCAGATTTTCTAACTGAAATACCATCCAAATTTCTGATGTGAGGAGTTATAATTATTTCCATGCAGACTAATATCCTCATCTTTGTTATTATCACAATGGCTGAAACATTGTGATGATAATAACAAAGATGCAGACAATAGTCTGCAC
>OZ010598.1:92563770-92606270 GCA_963932145.1 Acanthosepion lycidas | reverse complement strand
CCCCAGCTATGGGTAAATAGCAGGACAGACCGGGATCTATAGCCTTGGATGGCAACTGGTCTACCGCAGAAAGAAATTGCAACCTACCTCAGGAAAAATCTCTAATTTGTCAGTCATGTAACAAAATATATATGATCACCTATGTGTGTATCAGGCACGGCACATAACTGATTGATGTTTCATTTAAATGATGTGCTGTTATTTTTGTTAAATGTTTAGAATCCTGGCACTCAGCAACAAAAACTGGATAAATGGACCCCAACAGCTTAACTTCAGTGATCGTACAAGAACCAGTGTTTCAACATGATATGGCCACATACCCTGCATTCACTAGAATTAACAGTGGAATATCCTCTCATAATTAAGTCATTCTGACAGCTTTAAGATTCAGCTCATCCACTGTGGCATTAACTTGTCTTTCATTTTCTTGTGACAGATTAGCACATTTCAAAGTTCCTATATGCTAACACATGTTCCGGTAATTTGATATGATGCTCTTGCAGATTTTCTCCAAAGCAATCAAACACAATCAAGTACACACAAATTGAAATATTTGAAGGTTTTTTTCTCTCAAAAGTTTCATGGGCTATAAATGCAGACTAGTTCTTGTCTCCTATAAAGAAAGAAACTCTATTTTAGAAAATATTTCACTTTCATCATCTTCATTCTGATCCTTTAAATCAATTCTAGCTTTATGTTCCAAAAAGAGAAAAACAGGAAGTGCTTTTTCTTTGCTTTTTCAACATTTGTAGCCATTTTTTATGATTCCATTAACCTTTTCCATGACTTGTACTTAGAGATCTGTTCAGCAGAGATGAGACCAAATATTTTACATCCATTTTTCTTTTAACAGAGATAATGTCTATAATATAAGATATAAAAATTGATAGGTACTAATACATTGAAATCTGATAAGTACTAACAAATTGCAATTTGCTAAGTACTAATAAAAGGAAAATGGATAGGTACTACGAAATGAAAAGAGCATAGCTACTAATAAATTGAAATTTGATAAGTACTAATAAAGTTAAATTTTAATAACAGAAAATCTTTCTTTTTTTTCTTTTATTTCCCTTAATAACAACTCTCTGCTACCATTACCAAAATGTATCACTACCAATGTCTTGCCATGGATTCCAGAAACTCTTTCTGTCTGTTTATATCTTTCTCTTCCCTCTTCCAAGAGCAGTGCATCTAACATGTCTTTTGTCTCCCCAATCAAACATCTCTTCCACTTAATAACAAAATCAATGCAATCAAGAGTAATAACTCTTTTTAAGTCTGTATGTACAGAGTTGGGAGCAAGAGGGCAGTCTTCAAGCTATGAATTGAAAACATCTTAATAAAATTAAGTACAGAAATTTAACTATGTGGGAAATTTCATAACAAATGACTAAAAATGTGATGTAATGAATATGCATACACCTGGGTTCACCTCACTAATATGATTGGCTGGTGTCAGCCATAAATACAGACTGATGTGGAGGTACAGGAGAATGCCTATTGGCTACGCCTATAGTCTTCGCCTGTTGCCTATGCCTATTGCCTACCACTACGACAAGGACCAGTCCATTACGGTTACCTGCTAGTTTGTCCTACTCGGTTACAGTAGTCCAAAACCACTTTGCTACTTTGAACAAATATATCCCTTTTCAGGGCATATCAAAACGTAACATAGAAATTTGAATAGTGAAAGGTGCCTTTCAGAAACTATATAAAGTAATAAGACATTGGAAAATTTCCTTAGAAACAAGGAAAAATGCTAAATTGCTATGCAAGATCAGTCCACCTATTAGGCAGTAAATGTGGGACAGTTTCTTCTCAGATGAAGAGGAAACTTGAGGCAACAAAGATGTGGTTCTACAGAAGGATGCTGAGAATAACATGAAAGGAATGTGTGAACAAGGAAGGAGTTTTAAAGAAAATGGGAAGAAAAAGGAAATTTAAACTTAAAATCAGAAAGGTTTGAAATTTCTATGGCATATAATGTGGAAAGAAGGCTTTGAAGATTTGACATTCACAAGACCTACTGAAGGTAAAAAGGAAAGAGAGAAACGAGAGTTACGTACTTAACAATCTTGTATAAATGAATGGCTGCAGAGAGAGAGATGAGGAATAATAAAAAGACAAACAAAAAGAAGATTTCAATAAAGTAAGAACATTTTGCAGGCTTTCATATTTTTACATATTTCAATATGACTAATTGCAAAATCTTGGAAAAATTTGCAATTCCTTAATAAACCACATAAAAATATAAGCAAACATAAAATGAATTTTATATATATGACTGGATAGATAAAAATATGGAAAGATGAAAAGAAAAATAAAGTGGATGTGTAAAGAGTTGAAGAAAAGAACAAAATAAAGTATGGTTGACAAGATTAATATGTAAAGTGACACTGCAAAAGACAATAAAAATAAATTTATAAATGGTTGCACTCTCAAAAGGTTCTTTGCTTAGAGCGCTTACTGGGAATCAAGTTCACTCAAGATCTCAAGTAGAACTTATATATAAGACACATCACTAAGGATACTGGAAAAACGATTGGCTCTTTAAACCATACCAGAAAGTACCTGACTCCAACTGCCATGTTATATTATTATAAGAGCCAGATCAGACCCCAAAATGGAGTATTACATATGTTCTCTTTCCAGTATTGACACGGCTTTGTAGGAGATGAATTATTTTGGAGTGACCAGTTCCTTTCCCATGCATGCAACATCACAATCCCATCACTATTTCCATGGAAAAATGCCCAACTATCATCCATTTCTTTACTTGTTGTTATGTTTTCTTTGAGCTTTAGTAACATCTGCAAATGAGATCATCCCAAAGAAAGTCCACATTAGAAAAATGTAAAATATATCATTGAAAATATATGAGTCCATGATTATATAACTCACAGCAAAGATTCTTTAATAGTCTGTATAATTTCTAAACAAATATTTTATGCATGTTTGTGTGTGTGTGTGTGTGTGTGTGTGTGTGTGTGTGTGAAAATATAATTGGGCAAAAGTTATTATTTATGACAATTTCAAAATCAGTGTCCCTTGTGTCTGGTATAATTAATTGGTTACCCTAAGAGCTCTTCACCAACATATTTTCTATCATGATAAAATCCATAGCATCTCAGTATGTCATCTAATTTGGACCCTGATCTCATATAACATTTCCATTTTCATATATATTGAAAAGGTTAAATGTTTTCTCTAATGCACTGCTCCCCACCATGTTGTATAAAATAACAACAACAATATTTTTTTTATTTTCTTTTTTAATCATTTCCCCACAAGCAAAATGGGAATGCCACAAGTATGCAGGGGTTACTGGGTGTAAAAGTGAGAGAAAAGACTAAGTATAGGGAAAATTGAGGAAAGGACATAAGAGGAATGGGATTCAAGAAGATAGAAGATGGTGATTGACATTGCATTTAGATTTTTAAAGATTGTAGCTATGGATAGTGGCTAAGATTGAGAAATCGGAGAGCTGAGTTCAAATTCCAGTCAAATCCATTATATTCAGTTATGGGCTAATACCCTTGGGAAAGGTATGAATCCTATTCTTCTCTTCCCCCCCTCAGCTATGGATAAATAGCAGGAAAGACCGGGTTCTATAATCTTGGATGGCCTCTGGTCTACTGCAGAAAGAAATGGCAACCTACTGCAGGAAAAAAATATGCTTTGTCAGTCATGTATTGGAAGATACATGATAGCCTAATTGTGTATCACGCATGGCACATAACTGAACTGAATTATCTGGGAAGCAAGTAAAGGAAAGTGAGTTCCACAGGCGGGAAGTGCGAGAAAAGTCAACTGTTAGAATAGAATGGCAGTTGAATTTAACTATTTCAGCAGTAAAAGGGTGGGACTAGATGTCAATCTAGTAATGCACTTAAATTCATATAGTTGGGACACCAGGGGAAAAAATTTTGTCAAAGCAGTTGCCATGAAAATATTTGTAGAAAAGACAGAGGGAAGCTGCACCATGTTGATGAGAAAATGACTGAATTTGAGATGTCAAGTCAGGATCGATTAAATTGCAGATAATTCTTTGGATTTTATCAAAAATCTTGAGATTAATAGCAGGAGCATGGCAGCAGTATTCAGTGCACTGGTGAATGGTAAATTTGTAAATGTGCAAGATGGACTCTGATTAGATAATTTGTCTGGCACAACATAGTGACCCAACTTTCCTTGCAGTAGATGCAGCTATTGATTCAATATAGTCACTCCACTTCAATATATAGTTGTATATGTATCAAAGGCTTCATGTATGCAATGCATGCACTACATGCCTCAGATTCTATCCAACATAAATAATTTTTTCTGATAAAATTTATGATTAATTTTTACTATTTTCTTTGCATGTGTGATATTTTAAAAAATGTCCCATGCTTTCATTTCTTGTTATAAATTGTGAGCAACTGATATTAGTCGAGTAGTATAAGTAATGAAAGCCCTTGCTTTTGTATATCACTCCCATCCCAGTTTGATACACCGATTCAGAGAATGTGGAAGAACTGAGTGAAAGAAGGCTGAGGAATTAAAGTTAAATAACCTTAACAAATATGGGAAGGACATTAGAATAATCCAGAACTTATATTGGGAGGAAACAGCCAGCATATGGATAGAAAATGAGCTCTGTAAATATAGGAAATTAGAAAGGGGCATAAGACAAGGATGCATCTTCTCACCAGACTTATTCAAACTTTACAGTGAGGCAATTCTGAGAGAATTAGAAATTTTACCAGGATTCATTATTGGTGGCTATAATCTTAACAACATGTGATATGTGAGTGACAACAGTGTTGATGACAGACACAGAAAGGATACTACAGGAAATTCTACAAAAGGTAGGAAAGGAAAATGAAAAGTAAGGACTAAACACTAATCGTAAGAACAGATGAAAACTGGTGATATCAGGAGGGTTGTTGATGAAACTTAGAAACAATGTAGGGCCAAGGACAGAGACCTGGAAGACACCTACATTAATGCAAAAAGATGTAGAAGATTGGCCATTCAAGATAATTTTAATTTTGTAATTTGATAAGGAAGATTGATTCAGCTTATACATCGAGGTGATTCTGAGAAGACTAGAAGTTCTACCAAGATTCATTATTGGTATCCATTATCAACATAAGATATGCAGATAACACAGTTCTGATAGCAGACACAGAAAGAAACTTACAAAAACTCCTACAGAATGCATGGTTGTTAGAAAAATGATGAGCCCAAAGCGCAAATTGAAAATCCAAGATACCAAAATCAAGCAAGTGCAAAAGTTTAAATATCTGGGAAGTGTTTTAGCAAAGACGGAAAATGTGACTCTGAAATCCAAAGGCACATGGGGTTAGCCAAAGATTCATTCCAAAAGCTAAGAGAAAGTATTGAGAAATAGAAAAATTTTGCTAGTAACAAGGAAAAGAGTACTAAACTGCTACGTGATATCTGTCCTCCTTTATGGCAGTGAGTGCTGGACAATCTCCTCAAAGATGAATGAGAAATTTGGTTCAACAGAAGGATGCTGAGGATACCATGGACCAAATATGTGAGCAATGACAAAGTTTAAATCTGAAGGCACATTGGGATGGCCAAAGATTCATTCCAAAAGCTAAGAGAGAGTATTGAAAAATAGAAAAATTTTGCTAGTAACGAGGAAAAGAGTACAAAATTATGTGATATTTGTCCTCTATGGCAGTGAATGCTACACAATCTCCACAAAGATGAAGAAAACATGTGAAGCAACAGAAATATGGTTCTACAGAAGGATACTGAGAATACCATGGATTAAACATGTGAGCAACAATAAAGTTTTAGAAAAAATGTAAACAAAAAGGACACTTATACTTAACTTTGGGAAGAAAGAGTTGAAATGTGCTACTCACAAGACAGACTGAAGGCAAGAGGGACAGAGAGGAAAAGAATGTATAACCTACATAGTGAGCTTCAGTAAATTATGGCAGGACAAGATTTAGCAGAAATAACAAAAAGACAAAATTTATTAAGAGCTACACAGGACAGGAAATTGTGGAGAGCCATGAGCATCAATGTCCTGAAGGGACATGGCACATAGAAAAGGACTTATAGGAAAGTGGTGATACACCCAGTTTGTAGCGACAGGAGTTATGACTTTCTGCTGATGAGAATGAAGAATGCATTTCAATATATAAAGGTATTTTACATACATATATTTATATGAAGAAAAATAAAACAGGAGAAAGATAAAATTATATTTACATGTGTATAGATTATATATATATAAGCATTTATATCCTCAGTAGTTAAAAAATATGTTTGATGCACAACATGGCTAGGTTAAATTAAGAAGTTGGCTTGCCCATGAAGTGTCTTCCTAGAGGTGAAGAATACCATTTTGCCACTACTACATCTCAGAACAAAAGAGTGAGAGACAAAGTAAATTCTCTACTTTTATATTCCTGGTTGCCATACTATCTAGTGGGTCTCCTAGCAGACAAGGCGATGTCAGGCTCACACACTGTTACAGGTTCCATAAAATTATGGCCAACACATTCTTGATTAATACGTTTGTTACGGGACCTTACCCATAATAACATAATAGACTATTCCATATGTAATAAATACTGCGCCTCAAGAGGAAGCGGGGAGTTCAGTCCAAAGTCGGGCGACTGGCTGATCAGCTAATCAGTTGAACTTTCTGCCTATGGGTGGGGAGGAACCAGAAGGAGGCTACACTGAAGGTCAGAGTCTCTTTCGGGGTGGTAGATTGACCCTGAACCTGTTTATACGGGTTCAAAGGGCATACTTTTGCCCGAGCCCACGGGCTCGGAAACCCCATGTTAAACCAGCCTTGTACCACATGATGCCCTCATGGGGGGGTGACTAAATACCGTTCAGTCTGAAGTCTGGAGTGAAGTCCATCAGAGGTCTGTCAGTCAGTCAGAGCAAGTGAATCAGTCAGTCGAGTCAGAGGCAGTCCGAAACAGAGTCGCATTCAGACAATTACTACAAGACATTGGAATAGTGATACTGGTCGAGACTACATTATTCTCCCTACTAAACCTGATTGTTCGTACTAACACTTTCTACTTCTCTGTATATATTCCTGTTTGTAATATATCTGTGTTATTCCATATCCGCCTTCGAGTTCTTCTTTATTGGTTCTACCTTGGACTATCACTGTGGTACAAGGAACCGGACCATAACAACCTTGAATCCACCTGAATGTGTTAACATATCATTTTCAGCATCTAATATTTAAGCTTGAATTATCTTTTTTAAGTAAATCACTGTATGAGGCCAAATGAACTTTATCCCATGCAACTTGGCACAGGGTTTTTTGTACCCAATGCCATTTCTAATTATCAAGACAAGGGAAAGTTTTTTTACACATTAGCCTATCCAGAAGTGTAAAGTATAAAAGAATTATGTAAACAAAACATGCATATAGGGGATCAATAAAAAAACAAAATTAGTGAGACGTAAAGTTTGTTAAAACTCTAGGTTTATTTTTATCATCTTCAGAAAACTTTTGATATTTACCGCTGTAAGCAAACATAAAAATATTCCTTAAATTAATATTTAATATTTATTAATATATTGATTATCTACAAATATTTTTTTCTAAAAATGCTAATTATACCATTTGTTTCTTCTCTTTCATCTGGGATAAAATCTCTTGAAAATGTGCTCACAAAATTTTAAATAAAAATTATACGACATTCAAACTATTGTTCTCATCCATATTTTGGCCATTGGCCATTTTTTTTGTTTCAATCATTTCACCCTAAGTAAGGCAGTAAAGCCACTAAGACACAAGGGGTTACTGAGTGTGAAAGAATAAGAAAAAATAGAGGCATTATTAAGGAATGAGAAAAATAAACAGCGAGGAATCAAGAAGGCAGTAGATAGCGATTGACATTGCATTTAACTTTTTGAAAATCAAAGCTGGCTGGAAAGAATGGAACCAGAAGAGAGTTCTACAATTGAAAATTGTGAGAAAAGAAACTCTTAGCATAGAACTTATGCTTACATCTAGTCAATTCAGCTGTAAATGGATGAGACCTTGATGCCAGTCATGTGCAAAATACATAAATTCTAGGTACCATAGCAGAAAGTTAATCAGAACAATTATAATCAACATATTTATAGAAAAGGCAGATGGACGCTACATTATGGTGGTGAGAAAATGACTAAAGGTGAGATGCCAGGTCAAGACCAATAATATTGCTGATTCTTTGGATTTTATCAAGAATCTCTGAATATATTGCAGGAGCACCAGACAATATGTGGCAGCAATATTCAAAGCATGGATGCATGGTAGATTTATATGTAAGATAGATACTGGAGTGTAAAATTACCTAGCTTGACATGGTGAACAAATTTTCATAGTGCATACCTAGCAATTCATTCAATATAATCTTTTCACTTCATGTCAGCCAAGTGTAGGATTTAGTTGGACAAACAGACCAGTACCTGACTGTATTGCAAGTTGAGTTTTCTATGACCACCTGTTCAGACCAGAGGATTAAATTGGAATGTCTCTTTGTGAACAAGGGAAGCAACTTGGAGGAAGAGGACAATCAGTAGGTACTGGAGTTGATGTGTGTGTAGGGTTGGTTGACTGTTGTCACTGGTGGTGATGTTGATAACCTGCCTATTCACTGTGACTTCCAACAGTGTCATAATTGACATTCTTAAAAGCACATTGGTTGGATACATGACTCAGTGTTTTTAGTCATACCTTTTGTTTATCATTGGCTCCTTTTATATTGTATTTTATTTATTTTTTCATTGGGGATTTGTTTTGTGTGCCAGGTGTAATGCTCAGAGCCTCTGTGCAGTAGATTTAGTTTCAAGCAGAGTATAACAATGTCATTAGTCTTAATGTAAATAATGATAAGTCCTCATCCCAGACAGAGACAGAGAGAATTTAGAGTCCTTTTTTTATTCTTGCAATATTTGCATTATGATTTATAAACAAAATAACTATTCTTATAGAATCCTTTCCTACAATAGAATTATAACATACAACAGATGCAAAAGATTTATTAATAGACTGAAAATTGAAAAATTGCCATGTCCTTTTAGGACAAAGATAATCATGACTCTCCACAAAGGGCTAACATTTTCTGCTGACATCAAGTGGAAAGATTAGATTGAATCAGTTACTGGGTCTGCTGCTAGGAAAGTTGATTCATTGTGTTCACAATTTTACTCACCAGAATCTATCTTACACATTTATGAGTCTACCATTCACTTATTCTTTGAATATTGCTACCACATCTGGTCAGGGGCTTTTAAAAATTAAAAATTCTTGATAAAATACAAAGAAGAATCTGCAATTTTATTGATCCTAACATAGCATCCCTGCTTCAGTCACTTTCCTATAGCCATAACATAATTGTTTTGATGACCTTTCCTCTTTGGTACCTGGACTTTACAACTTTAAGCCTACTACTAAATTCGCAACAAGGTCTCATCATTTTACAGTTGAAGTGGCAGCTGGATGGAAACATTAGTCCTCTGATAACAGTTTCTTCTCTTGCACTTCATGCTTGTGGAACTCTTTCCCAGTTTCTTGCTTTTCAAATTCAATCTTCAAAAATTTAGATGCCATATCAATTGTTATCTTCTTTCTTCTTAATTCTTGTTCTTTTATTGTTCTCTCTCCTTAATAGTATTTTCTTTCTCATATTCTCTCACACACATGAAACCCCTTGCATTTTAGTGGCTTTATTGCCTTGCTTGGAGTGGAATGATTAAAAAACTTCTTTATTATTTGTGAATTTATATGACTTCTTGGGAAAGATAATGAAGTGGTTTTCTGATTTGGTATTAAATTTTTTCTTTTCTTAGTTTGATTGCCACTCAAATCATGAGAGCCTAGACTTCATGGCTATTTAACCCATAGCTGAAGGGAGTAGAGGTGGATTTCTACCTTTCTCCAGGGCCTACTGCCAAATGAGTACAACTGATGAGACCAGAATTAGAACTTGATTTGTTGATTCCAATTTTCTACACTGTAAAACAATACACCTGACAAGAAATTGGCTATATTAGGTTGGTTGATTTTATAACAGGTCAACCTATGTCGGGATATTTAATGTTAAATTTAGTATGGAGCACCCAGTGTGGATTGAACTTATGAGTCAGTAGTAATAGTCAACCAGACTTGCCATATTTACCATTCCAGAGGCATTTATAAAGATTGCATTCTTGATTTTGCATGTCATATACTGTTGAGTTATTTAATGTTGAATTTTGTATCCAGAGATAATCAAACTCACTACACATATGTAATATCAGTTCAATATATAGATCCACCTATCATCCAGTTCACAATCCTCCCCGATCTTTGGAACAGGAGTAGAGGTTTATCCCTTGTTTCCAGTTTAGGATTGGGTTTCTGGTTCCTTCTAAAGTCTATTTCAACTCTATACTTATAACATCCCTGTCTAAACTATGGAATTTTATATACTATTTATTTTATTTTATTTATTTCCTCAATTAGAGTAGATAGATTCATCTATTGTCTGTTTTACACTCCTACTTGGTCTTTTGAACAGGAGTAGAGGTTTATCCTATGTTCCCTGTTTAGGATTGGGTTTAATGTTTTTTTCTTGCACCTTAGTGGAATTATTGCCTTGCATGGGGTGAATTGATTAAAAAAAATGGTTGTAGTTTTGCTAACCATTAATCTGATAATGAGGTGCCTAATATTGATGTATGGTTGGTTTTGCAATACATCAACTTTTGTTGGGTAATTTAATATCAAATTTTGCATGGGGCACTCATTGAGGATTGAACTTGCTACTCAGTTGCAATAGTCAACCAGTCTCATCCCTTTAACAAAAGGGTAAATGGCAAATAAATAAAAAAAAACATTAACTCAATGCTGAAAGCAACATTAATGCCATGAACAAAATATGATGCAAGATTTGTAGGAAATTCTTTCTATTTTTCAATACTAAATTTCTTTGAGGAAAGATCTATGAGATTAAAAAAAAGAGATGTGATAAACATTAAATTGCTGTTGATATATTATCCCAATTCTAAGTTGAGCATTGGAGATGTAAAGCTTGTAAGCAAATGAGTTGGATGATGCGATTTGGAAGAGCCAACATTTTTATGAGAAATATCTCATGAAAAGAAACTTGTGTTGTCAACTTGGAAACAAAATTATGTAGCAATACAGCAAGAAAGACACTTGAATTTTAAAATTAGAACTACACATGAAATGGCAGACAAACAAAAAACTGGAAGTAGAAGCTGCTGTAATTTTTAAAAAATAAATGAAAATGCCAAGAGACATTTTTTGAATATTATTCACTCGACTTATTTTCATTTGACTGCATAACAAAATCAGTAAAGAGATTTTTTTAATCAAGAAATACTTTTTAATCCTTGGCATGTTTAATGAAAGAATGAGAAACTTTAATAATTAGAAAAAAAAAACAGAGGCAAAAAAAATGAAACTTTTTTATTAAATTTCTTCTTTTAGGAAAAACAAGAAATAAACAACATTTCTCTGTGGAGGCATGGTTTTTCCAGGAAATTTTTTCCTATGAACTTGCCTTGTAGTTATCCCAACATTTAGTTCTTCAAATACAGGGTGCGATTGGTAAATTGTCATCTAAATTATACAAAAATGAAAATAACACTGACATTTTAACAGATATATTTACCAAAATTACACAAAAATATCTTGAAATACTAAAGAGTAAATCTATTCAATAAAATGCCATTGGCTTCAACCATGACCTACAGATGACTTTGAAATCTACTGCAATTCTTCTGAATGATCTCCTTGTTTAAGTTGGTGAATGCTGCCATAATTCTTAGCCTTCAGTTCATCTTTGGTGATACAAAGAGTTTTGTTGGTCGCTTGCTTAACTTCACACCACGCATAATAATGAAGGGGGTTACAATCTGGTGGTGGTGGTGGGGGGGGTTAGGTGGCAATCAACAAAATCAAAAACAAAAAACATGCATGCACGAAATCAAAAATATAAAATGGAGATAATTTACCCATCACGTCCTGTATAAACATGAAGTTAAATAGTTTTACTTGATAGTCCCAGAAATGTTTTCAAACAAATGAAAACAAGTTTTGTTTTAATAAAAATCAAGAAATTAAATACACCTATATGATAATTTTTAATTTAGAAACAATCAAAGATAACAGTGATTATTTACACCTCCTCACACACACACACACATGTAGGTGTATATATAAAATTATATTAATATAGATTATGAAATTGTACATGTCTATGCATATAAGTGATGTGTGCTGAAAAGTTGTCATCACAAATTATTTTTTGCCAAATAATCAAACATCTGTATTTTTTGAAGAATGTTTTGAATTTCATCCATTACTATAAGTTCTAGAAAAACTGAACTAAAAATATTTGATAACAGTACATCTGTGAGAGAAAAGGTTAATGTTTAGCAACCCTCATTTCAATTTTAAACATTTTCTTGAATTTCATTGGTTGTTAAATATAAAATAAGCTTCGAGAAATTTCCATAAAATAATCAAATTTTGTGTAAAAGTAGGCTCAACCGACATGAAAAAATCTTTCTCAAATTCGTCCCTAATTTAAATGTTTCAAGAAATCCTATTGGCTAAAAAATAAAAGATACAACATTCACCCACACATTTCTCAGAAAAATTCGCAAAAGTTACCAAGCCCCCATTGAGCCGATTTGGTCATTGAAAAAACTATAAATAGAAACAGTGAATGAATTTTCATTGCATTTGAGATTCACACAACAAAAGATATACACAGGAATTATGCATCAGAGAGACACCAAAGAATGAAACTTCTTTTATGAGAGATTAGAAAAATTTACTCTACAAACTTTTTCACTCAATATCTTTCATAAAAAATCTTTTGTCTAAGTTAAATTCAACCTTTTTAGTCAAAGGCAGACAACTTTTAGACATTGAACATTTCCGAAACAGCAAAGAACTTTTTCTCTTAAATATACCTTTGCACACATCATTACAAACAAAGAAATTGTAAATTGTGTATATAAAATTTAATTTGTTGTTTCAAACATGTATTTTTTGTCGCGAATGAATATCGTTACCATTTGATCATTTCTTATAATTTATGTTTGTGGATAGTGCATATTTTATTTGTAACACAATCTTAAATATTCACACATACGTCCTAGATCAACTACAAATGCAAAGTTTCTAATAAAAAGGTTTTGTTATTTTTATTAAAACAGCATTTGGTTCATTTTCTAACTTTTACAATTAAGGGATCAACTTTTCAATGTGACATCATTTCTTAAAGGTTATTTTTTTGGATACACACATTTGAGTAGATGGCTTGTTTATGAGCAACAAAAGACAGGAAGTTATGAAGAGGCATAATGCATAAAAGAAGAATACCATTCTGACCCCAACACTTTTTTTGACTCCACCCGGATCAATTTTTGGCAATTCAATTTAACTGTACGTCACAATCCATGTTAACTGATCAGTAAATCAGAGTGGCATAACATTGAATTCTTCCATCAAAGAAGAATTTTTTACTCCCAAATATAAAGGAAACTTCCAAAGACCTTACTTGGTTACTTCAAGTTTGATGCAAAAAATATTTCCAAGCATATTCTGAAAGAGTTAAATGATCAAATTTACCATTCCTGGCATTCACTCCCAAAATACAATCAACCAATTCCACTAATGAATAGTTTTGATGTTTTGCCATAATCTCAAACAATTTTGCAACACGAAAAGAGAAAACTAAATGGCAATAGATTTACCTTCTTTTGCATAAATCTGGCATTGTTATTTGGTGCATAAATAAACAGTTTCCTTCTGGGAATGAAACTGTTTTATCGAAACTTCTCAAAGAAAGCATTTTTGTTCAAAATGGAAAGATCAGAAAAGCAATATGTAACTTGAATCTTTCTGCTTTGTTTTGAGGAGATATGCTTTTTACAATATTTCTTAGTAAAAGGACAATATTTTGAATTCTCGAGCAAGCAACATTCTTATTGTTTCAGTCATCACTTGGCTGCATTATTAATAATAATTAAATCTATTTTTGTTCTTTTTATATTCTCATCATATATATTTATTTGTTAATGAAAGATGTTTTACAAAAGCTAAGCAAAGTATTAATAAGCAAAAAAAGCTTCATTAGAAACAAAGAAAAGAAGACTGAACTATGCAATATCAGTCCTTCTATATGGCAGTGACTGCTGGATACTCTCTTTACTGATGAAGAAACTTGAGGCAACAGAAGGATGGTGAGAATGTCATTGGCTTACTCTGTGAGCAACGAAAAGTTTTAGAAGAAATGGAAACCAAAAGGAAACCTTTATTTAACATCACAAAATGACAATAAAATTTCTAGTGCACATAATGAGGAAAGAAAACTTAGAAAGTTTGAAACTCACAGAGCATATTGAAGGCCACAGGAGCACATAATCTACCTGATGAGCTTGTGTAAAGAGATTATGAGAGATAGCAAAAAGACCTATCTTACTAAGAACTACAAAGGAAGTTGTGGAGGGTCACCATCCTGAAAAGACATGGCACATAGAAGAAGAATATTACTACATGCCAAGTAATGATCATTGAGAAATATAGTATACTGGGCAATGTACTAAATTGTTTAATAGAGTAATTTTATATTGATATATATCAAATAAATAATGAAATGAAAATAATTTAGGTATATATATATATATATATATATATATATATATATATATATATATATATTGTTGATAATATTAGTGGCTAATATATATATATATATATATATATATATATATATATATATATATATATATAGATATGTTTCCAAGAGAATGAAATCCAGGTAGTGCTTTCTGTATAAGACAGTAAGAATATAATATAAAAGGCTCAAGCACTAATATTTCATGGTTATAATTTATTACATTGGAATCATAATCCTGATTCAATTCATCAGACCTACAAATTCAAAAATTTGAATTTGTAGCTCTGATGAATTGGATATATATATATGGCCAAGTGGTTAGAACATTCGCTTTCTGACCAGGGTTTGAATCTCACCATGGTCAATTTCTCAGGAAGAAGACTTCCTGATGTTATCAGACTAGATTGAGGTTAATTCCAGCATGCAGTACCATTGGAAAGTGCCTGAAAACCATACAACGGATTGACCCAAGCCTGGTGAGTGAAATTGGGTAGATGGAACTCTTGTGGGCCATTGATAGCTGTGTTAGTACAAAGCCACAAGTCATCATGGCTGAGGGCTTGAGCGTGCTGACCTTGTTCAAATTGTTGATCACACTAGACAACACACTCTCTCCCAGAAATTGTAACTAAGATCTGCTCAGTATAGTTGCAGTATAAACCACAAGTGGACTCTGTGACTCTGGACTCATCATTCTACAATTGAAATGGCTAGATGCAAATGTAAGTTCTAGGCTAAGAGTTTCTTCTTTTGCACTTCTCATTTGTGGAATTCCCTTCTGGCATGTATGTGTATTTAAAGATTTATTATAAAATCCCAAGAAGTATCTGCAATGTTATTAGTCTTGACTTGGCATCTCAGCTTCATTCACTTTCCCACCACCATAACTCTTCACTTGTGGAAATCTTTTCTTACTTTCCAGCTAACTTTGATCTTCAAAAGTTAAAATGCAATGTCAATTATTATCTACTATCTTCTTGATTCCTATTCTTTTAATGTTCTCAATCCTTAATAATGTTTCTTTTTCTTATCTTTTCACTCAGTAACCTCTTGTGTCTTAGTGGCTTTATTGCCTTGCATGAGATGAAAGAATTAAATAAAATACACTTCAAGTAATTATTAATTGAGTTTCTTTTATCAACAGTCATTGCTGATAGACTTTTTCCTGTCACCTTCAATAAAGATTTTTCATCTCTGGTATTTTTACCATTTTGTAGAATTGTTCCAAATCATTGAGATTCAATGGCTTCTGGTCAGATACAGCAACTTTCACTTCATGTCATAAACATTTGAATGGATTTAGGTCAGGCAATTCAAAAGCCGATTCCATTATCCTAATCTTATTCATCACAAACCATTCTGAGGGGCTTTTAACAATATCTTTGCATTCATTCACTTTTGTTGCAAGATGAATTACTTACCAAATTTTAAGTGGATAGCAGAATGTGAAAACAAAAAAATCGACTGACATTTTAGTGAATCTATTTTCCCTTCAATCCCGGAGAGTTTATTGTTATGTCCTGGGGTAAATTAACCCCACGTTTCCACCACCCTGCTTCACTGGGGAGAGCATATTGTGCTCTCTATTCTTTTTTCTCCAAATATAACATTGCAGGTCGTGTCCTAAAAGTTCAATGTTTCTTTAGTCTAAACAATTAACTGCATTCCCAGTCATTATTCCACTGATACAGAATCATTTTAGTTAATACTAAATGAGCTTTTTATGTGATTTCATCAGTAGTGTGTATGTGTGTGTTCATGTGTGTGTGTGTGTTCATGTGTGTGTGTGTTCATGTGTGTGTGTTCGTTTGTGTGTGTGTGTGTTCGTTTGTGTGTGTGTGTTCATTCATGTGCTACTCATTGGTAATGATTCTCATCTGTTCAATGTTCTACAAATTGGTGAGACATGTTCCAGTATTCTTGAAATCTCTCTGGATATCTTTTACGTTCGATTTCAGGTTGACTGAAACTTCCCTTGTAATTTTAGTCATGCCTCATGCTGAAATGTTCCTTGGATCATAAAAGATCTTACAAGCATTTTATACTGAACCAAATTTCATTCCATTTACAAACAATATATAAGGGACTGGAATAGAGTGTGTCAAGCCAATTGGAAATTTTCTTGTAGCCATTCCTAGATTGATAAGCCACAATTTCTTTTTCATGTCCTTTTTGGTTTTTCATAATGATTTCAAAATGGAATGAATGTTTAATTTATAAAATAATAAAATAATAAAGCCTCTCTACAGGAATGATGAATGTTATAACATACAAGGATTATGAGAATCATTCAATTTTACCTGTTGTTATGATTTCATTTACAATCAAATCTAATTTATCACCAAGTGCGGAGGGGAGGTCATCAAATATCATTGAAATTTCCGAATTTGCTAATTATGAAAGTAAAATAATAAATGATATTGATTCTGTCTTATTTATTATTAGTTCATATACAAAACTGTTTAAATTATTCTAATTGAGCAGATCAATGTTGTCTAATCAAATTTAGAATAAAGTAATTTAAGGATACAAAAAGTAGATTAGTAAAGTTAATGATATAAAATGACTGAATGTACAGTTGAAAGTACTAGCGTATTAAAGAAAGGCCTTATACAGCTTCTAATTTTTAAAAACAAGGATCATAACGTTCATCGAGTGGTTCGTAGGTTAATGCATCTTTAAAATTTTGTTAGCGAAAGGATTTCGCCATTTTATATCATTAACTTTACTAATTTACTTTTTGTATGAATGATTCATTGTAATAGAAATTGAACTGCACCACATATTTGATAAATATATATATATATATATATATATTATGAATTAACTGATTGAAAATATGTTTTTTTCACTACACAGTAATAACCATGTTTCAAAAATGGGAGCTAAAAACTTTAAATTTAATTATATAATTAAATTAAAAGCATTAGTTCTGTTTCATCTACAAGCAAATTTTGGAATAACTTATTTTTAAATTTACTGAGTTTTAAACACACATATAAATTCATAATTTCCTGTTTTCAAGGATACAGAGAAATCCAATCAATCAGACAGGGGTGTTAGCGTGTTCATTTTTTATTAACTATTGTTGTATCAATTAGGAGTTAAGTTTGAAAAAGAGGTTAAGTTTAAGAAGGGTAGGGGTGTATTTTCCAATGAATTCTGACATCCGTTAAATGCATGTCGTCTGTTTATTTTTTTATTAACTGCAAAAAGTTTTTCGACATTTTTTTTTTACTTGTATACTTAAAGATTCTTTTTAGGTGTGTTTGTGTTAGAATATGTTTTATTTAACAACAATTTTAAAATATTTTTACTCTTAATTACTAATAGACTATATTTCTTTTTATAAAACAAGTAAATGTAATAGAATTACTTACATTATTTAAAATTATTTTTCATATCAAATATAAGTATCTATATTACCTGCTCACATTTTTAATTTTATTTTTAAATATTATTTAAGGAAAATTTTTGACAATGATGGCAAAAAATAGCTATTTCATTTCTCTGATTCAGTAAATTTTTATTTTTTATAAATTTAGTAATATATAGTTTCTCATGTATGCACAAAGGACATGTGTCATTTAATCACCTACATAGTCTAGCTTTTCTTATTAATTTCCATTTTACTGTAGATGTTTTATTTGATTCTTTTAAGATACAGAAATACTTTGAAAGCAATGTCTGATTTCTGTATTTATTTATCCGAAATGAACTTTTATGTTGATTGAACTGCTTTTTGAACTCATGGCTTGTGCAACCTATACAGATTTTTATGTTTTTGGGATTCTCACTAGATGAGATATTGCATTGGTATACTAATGATTCTGTGCAACATTTATTTTGATGAGGACAGTTATGAGGGTTTCTACAGTTACATAATTTTTGTTTATCTTCATCTGTTTTTGTTTTTATTTTTATATTGTCTAAATTTCTTTGGTTTTGGTCTAAGTGTTCATTGAAGATTATGTTTCTTAATAATTTTTCTAAATTTTCAGTACAGCTGTAACTTAATTTTAGTGTATTTTTATTGAAAATAGTACTTAGTTTACTTTCTCTAGGAAAGTCCTTAACTATTAATGCAAGGAATTTTTGTCCTTATTTGTTCTTTATGATTTGGTTATATGGGGGGTATACCAAATTATTTTTCTAATTCTGTTCTTTCTATGCTTTTCATTTTCCTTTTTTGTATAAGTTATTTTGGGTTTTTGTAGCCACTATTTTTTAGCGCTTTATTATAGAAATTAATATGTTCATAGAAAATCTTCTCATTTGCTGAATTTGTTCTTATTTTTTTTCTGATAAATAAAGGTATGTGTTTAATTATAGATGGAGGAATATTTGATTTAGGGTATATATATAAAGGTTTGGTATTGGGTTTTTTATAAGGTATGTATACATTTTTCATTAAATCTAATGTCATATCAAGGAAGTTAACTTTTTTTTAATTTAGTGCTTACCATAATTTTTAAGTTCAGGCTTTTAAATTCTTTATATAATATCTTTCTAATTTTATCAATTTTAAAGTTAGTAGAGTTCTTTATAACCATAAGTCCATCTGTATAAACCAATGTCAGTTATATTAATTTCACGGTGCACTGTTAGATTGTATAATATAAAAAGACCTATGAGATCAGAAGACTCAGCTGAGTCTAGTGATCCCAATGTGATGTCAAACTGCATTAATGTACAGTTCATTTTATCCTTTATATAAGCAAACCAGTTTGTCACATCTTTGGTATTAATCCAAAGTTTCAGGCCTATTTTTCCTTTAATTTGTTGATTTACTCATTCAAGGAACATTTTACTAATTTTTCCGATATCAGGTCTTGTCGGGTTTATTATCCTTGTAGTCGGATTAGCCTCGAAATCTGGTTTGTAATCCTTTAAGATTATATAGCGCTCTTTTTCATTTAGTTGACCTACTCTATCATTAATCTTCAGTTTATCTGTGATTTTTTTTACTGCTAGTATTAATATTTTCCACCATATTGAGGTCATTATTATTTGCCTTTTTATAGTTCTTATGTAAATCCTTATTTATTAGATCATTGTAGACCCTTGTCATTAATTTATAGAAGTTTCCTGTTTATATTTTAATAGAAATAATTTCTTAAGAAGACATTTTTAAAGAGATGTCATTGCAATAATAATAAGAATACAAGAAAAAAGGTGAAAAAGAAAAAAGAAAGGGAGAAAGAAGAATGAAGAGGAAGTTACAGACAGAGTGTAGATATAAATTGACTCCCAATCTCATGGTAGTAGAAGTGGGAGTGTCTAATCAAGAAGACTGTTAAAATAACATTGACCTATATTTTAAAATATTATCATCTAGTTTATATAAGAAAAATTACTTAAAAGAATTTTTAAATTGGAGAAGATTTTTCAAAAAAATTTAAGAAAGAGTTAGTAAAAAGGTGACATCTAAAATTAAAAATTAAAATTAAAACAATATGTAATATATAATTAAAATTACATATAATATAATGAAATAATATTAAATAAAATAATTAGTAAATAAAATTATTGAATAAAATAAAATTAAATAAAAAATAAAAATATACTTTATTAAATATAAATTAATTATTAAATATAAATTAATAAATAAATATTAAATGTAAATTAATATTAATTAAATAAAAATTAATTAAAAATAAATATTAGAAGTAAATTAATTATTAAATATAAATTAAATTAAATAATTAATTAAAATAAATTAATACATATAATAAATAAAATAAGAAGAAAAATTATCAAAATTATAGAATAATAATAATAATAATAATAATAATAATAATAATAATAATAATTAAATAATAAAAGAGCAAGATGATAAAGGAATAAGAAAAGTAATGAAGTTAAAAAATAATAAAAGAAAAACCATAATAATGATAAAAAGTATTGAAGATAAAAATATTGATAATAAAATTTATGAAGATAAAAATCATAAAAAAACCTAATTTGGGGGAAGGTTATTCAATAGGATTGAAAGGGAGTAGAAATAATAATATATGTCTTCTGATATATGTCTTAGATAACAGACTAAGCAAGATCAATAATATTTACGGACATATGTTTATAAGGAATTTTGACCTTGTTTTGGTGTGAGGAACTCACCCCCCAAAATTTAAAAAAGTATTTTTGATTCACTCTGTGTGTATATATATATATATATATATATATATATATATATATATATATATATATGATAAAATATAGTTTTAGGGTATGCTATTTTTATGGGTTAAAATGCTCAATATCAGGGATAGGGCATATGTAAATATAAAAGTGGATATCGAAGTCAACACCTTCAGTCTGTTTCTTGCTTAAACACAATCATTAGGCCATATATATATATATATATATATATATATATGTATATATATATATATATATATATATATATATATATGAAAGGGTGTTCTAAAATGTTCTCAGATGATGACCCACTTGCCGATAATCTACCCAATATTTCATCCTACCCAAAATTAATTGCAGAAAAAGTAATTGATATAGAAGAAAAAGTAAATCCAACTGATTTGGCATCTCAGAGTACGAGTAATAGTTTATGGGTTAGTCTATTTAGCCATTACTACTGAATAGGGAGTTAAATCTTCACTAGATGTCCCATTCTAATGGCCTTGTGCCAATCTATGTTAGATTAAAGCTAAATCAACTGAATATTATTTAATTCATTCCAGAATAATTTGATAAATTTTCTTTTTTTTTTATATATATATTGTTTCACTGTTGAAGTATTTGTTTTTCTTTAAGTATCACTTGTGCATTTGTCTAACTCTTCAAATGCCTTGCTTGTTTAATATGATATTAATATGATATTAATTGATATTACTTATGTATTGCATTCAAAGTGTCTCTTCCCACATAAATATTTTCAGTCCATTGAGAATTTTTAAATAATGAATAAATAAATAATAAGAAATAAGAAATTTTGAGGATAAACAAGTTTAAATTTTGTGACTTGCAGTAAGAATTAAAAGGAGGAAAATAAAGAAAAGTTTACCTGCTAAAAATTTGATGCATTATTAAGAGAAATTGTTGAAGAAAAAGTTATTGAGCAGGGTTAGAGTTAGGGTTAGTTCAAAGAGAAAAGTGACCAATTCGGCAAGCAAACATGAATCAAAATTTTTTATAAAGGTGAGTCATTTTATTTAATGGTGGATCTCAATTTTTGACCTCAGGTCACCATTTTTCTCACTTCTTATCTTTAATTGGAAATTTCTGTGTAAGTATTAGAAAATGATAGAAAGATATTTCCAAACAGAATTCTCCTATTATTTTTGAAATTAAAGAACTTATCAAAATTTCTATTCTTTCTACCTCTATTGACATAGAAAAATAGAGTTATTTTTCATAGACTCCAGCAAATATTAATTAGTCAGTCATCTCTATGCACAGAGGTTGGAACTTCTATATGACAGACTAGAAGACAACACAACATTACCAACAGTACCTTCTGTTTCTCAACTTGTATGGTTACAATTAGTCTACATTCATTAACACTGCCATAAACAATTAATCGCCAAAAGTGTTTCTGTCCAGTCAGTCCATTAGTAAGTGTTGCTTTTCCATTCTTTGTGTACTCTAAAAATTCTTCAGACATTTAAATACTGCGTGAGTTATTGCTAAAATCTTCATGGGTTATTACTTCAGTACCGTCATTTTACAGCTTTAGAGAAAAAGAAAAACGAAAGAAAGTTTCAATACAAGACGAGAAGGCAATCACGACAATAGAAGATTCTTTGGAATAGTGCCAACCTTTTACAGTCGGATATTGATTTGACATTTTGCACATTTTTATAAATAGGCAAAAGAGCAAATCATCCAAAGGCATTTAACGTGTCACACTCGGACTGAAATTTGTTTTAGTTTGAATCTAAAAAGAATTCGGAGTTATTTTTACTGATTTTTACCTTTAACAAGTTTTATTTTGAGAATGAAATCTTTGAAGATATTTTTAAAGATTTCTTCAAATGGTTTTGTGATCTTTATAAAAGTAAGACAATCTTTGTTGATGGGCAATAAGTGCACAGAAAATGGAATTGGTGAGCCAAGTTTAATTTCTGATTAAGTCTATAAGGATTACTTTTGCACTGATGCTATTAGGAAAGGCATGAAACCGCCCAGGGTTAGTTAGATAGCAGATCAAGAAATGCATAAAGCATAATAATGTATTGTATCTTTATTTACAGATAATAATACTACATCTGTGCTATAATAGTTATTACATTTAATTTATGACACATGTATGCAAATTTACTTTCACACTAATGCCCTTGATTCAGGCATGACTCCATCTCTTCTCCCTGCCAGCTATGGGTTAAATAGTAGGCTAGACTGGCCTATCTAACTTTAAGTGGTAAGCAATCTGCGAGAGTGAAAGCAATGCAAAGTCACTACAACAACATTTATATATATATATATATATATATATATATGAAGAAATATAGGTATGCTATATTTATGGGATAAAGTGCTCAGTATCAGAGATAGGGCTGAGAGTTGCATCTAGCATGAAACAGTCTGTCACTTCTGAGCGTTGACTTCAATGTTCACTTTTATATTTAGTGATATATATATATATATATATATATATATATATATATATATATATATATATATATATATATATATATACACACACACATACCCTTGTGCAAATTAATTGAAACAATTGCTCTAGTTTCCTTTCTTTCACCAAATGGTCAGTTTCAGACCCACTGGAGTGACAGGGTGTAATCAATTTCTATTTTTTCCCCAGATTAGGTCATTTGCAGTGGTGTGCAGTAATGAATCTATTTTCAGAGAGTATGATGAAATTTGTTTGGCCTTGAAAAATATTTCATCATCCGTGATTGCATGAGATTTTTATAACACCTGGACACTATTGTATCAACTGTCGATTAGTTGTTCTACAGCTGTTGAATGCAATGGACATTACTTCAAGGAAGTGTACGAAAATTGTAAGGCTTCATGAACACATTGGCAAGCCTTACCAGTGAGCAAATCAAAGTAATATAGACTGGCCTGGAAACTCTCCTGATTTAAAACCAATCTGTGGTCAATCTGCAATGAACGGCTTCATGGAATGGACATACAAAGTATTAACATGTGCACTAGGTCATGTTTCATTGGAAAATATGAAAAAATAAATAATATGGGAATTATTCATTTGTTTCAATTAATTTGCATACATATATATATATATATATATATATATATATATATATATATATATATATACATACATATATATATATATATATATATATATATATATATATATAGATATATATATATACATACATATATATATATATATATATATATATATATATATATATATATATATATATATATATCCAGGTAAAATGAGAATGAATAAAGTATAATTCCAACATTCAAACATTCATGCATTTAATTCAAAATGGGGCTTAATAAAGAATAGAGCAATATTATTTATTTTGGGATATTAAAACAATATGTAAAAATCGCTACACAATTGCAATCGTGTTTCGATGCATATCAATGCATCTCCTAAGGTGATTGTAAATTACTGGTGAGTAAACAATTAATTTGGTTTCAAATGCAAAATACATCCTCTTTTTATGACAAAAAAATGTTGTAAGGCTTTACCTTGATCAACTAAACAAATATGACAGCTCATCAGTGTGGCTAGACGTCTGACTGCCTCAAACTGAGTCAAATGTCTAGCCACACTGATGAGCTGTGTTACAGCAAAACAGTCTGTCTGTGTATGACAATATATTTATATATATATTTATATATATAATTTGCAGACACACACACCTATGTGTATCTGCATCTGTGTGTGCTTGTGTACAATTTTGTCAACCTTATGTGGATAGGATGATGTGGAGCAACTGTGTGGCCATCACGATCACCAGAACTACCAGATGTTTTTAGTGTTTGTACAGAAAGATCATTTTACAGGCTCATACTCAAAACTATTTCTGGATTAAAAGAAGCAATTTCTGATAATTTTTTTCCTGAAATTAATGTAGAAATGTGACAAATGATTTGTAGAAGCATTGTTGATAGGGTTCAGCAATATATTGAACATATATATATATATATATATATATATATATATATATATATATATATATATATGCCATTTGCAGACTGTACTGTTTCACTGTATTAGGGCTCCTCAGTGCAACTAGATATCTGAATGCTTCAAGCCAAGACAGAAACTCGACTGATTTTGTGTCAGTCAGGGTTTTTACTACTGAGCTATCATCATTCAGCAGAGAGAAGCAGCTAATTCTAGCATATTGTTTTTACAAATATAAACAAATGCCAATCAACCATAGGGCTCCAATTCATTTTACTGAAGAGCTTTGCATTAGTGCAGGTGGCTGTTGTTTATAGAATCAGCTTATCTCTCAATAGTGCTCAATTGAAATATATTTTTCAAGAGCTTAAATAACATAATCTGTGTAGACAATAAAAGACAAAAATGAAATATGCCTATCCTAAGCCAACAAACATCTCCTTGAAAATTTTAAAAATTAAATGAAAATGTTTAAATATGTAAAATAAATAAATACATACATAAATAAACAAAACAAAATAAAATAAAATAATTACATTAAAAATTAAATTAAATAAAATTTCAGTGACAACTACATTTACTCATTTTCATTTTATTAGGCTATGTATTACAGCTCTTAGTGTCTTCCATAAATTTCCTTATGCAACTAGTTTTAAGAATTTTAAAGCATTCTCTAAATCATTGGTTCTAAAATGGTGCAGTGCACAAGTGTGGCAGAAGAATATAGTAGGTTAGGTGGAATGATTGAAAGACAATCAAAAATTTAGAAACAGTTTCAAATAATTCATATGTCAAACATAAATATGATTTCAAAATTTTAAATATTATTATGGATTACTTGTAAATCCATGCATGTGTCCCTGTATAAATAGTTATAAATAATTATTTACCGATTTTTGCATTATATCAAGTATTAAGAATATAGTAATTAGGGTCAACAAATTGGAGGAGAGAGTTAACAATCATAATGTTCTGACTTTAAATCCATGGATATCTCCCTTTAACCCTCTTTGTTTTTAATGTACTTTTTATCATAAAATTTGGTGAGACAAGAGCAAATTTTCATTCCAAAATTACAGAGAAAAAAGTTTAGGAACAGCTGCTTTAAATAAACATTTGAAAATTTAACAATATTTTTGCTCCCCATTACTTCTGTGTATAAATACCAGTTACAAAATAAAATCTCTACATTTACTTTGAGAAAATTACTCATGGGTTGAACCACATTGGTAAAAAAAAGTTTTCCTTTTGTCATATATATATATATATATATATATATATATATATATATATATATATATATATATATATATATATATATATATATATATATATATATATATATATATATAGGGCACTCCAAGGCGGTGTAATGGTTAGCAAGCTTGTCTCACTAGAACAATTATGACTGAATAGTGAGTTCGATCCTAACTGTTTGCCTTGTGCCACATCTAAGCTACACTTGGAAAATCACTATATATAAATATATATATGTGTGTGTGTGTGTGTGTGTGTGAGAGAGAGAGAGAGGGAGAGAGAGAGAAGGTGCTAAAAATTCTTTCATTGATCCACTTCTAAATCCAAATTTTTTAAAAAATCTTAGCCAGCCAAGAATTTTTCAGCACCCCCTTGTATACACAATTAATTTGAAAGGTTTCCAGCTATGTTGAATCTCAAGAAATGGTTGTGAATTCCTGATATAATTTGTCAACCATACTGCTTATATATGAACACTCTACTATAAGGTTGGTCATTAGGCAGGGACACACTAATGAGTGTGCTTGTCTACTGTGTGACTGACACATTCCTTATAACAAAGCACCTATCCATTCTGCACATCGCACATTGAGATTTTTGGCAAAATATTCCACCATCCTCTGCAGGCTAGTGCAATCTTTTGCTAAAATCATTTTTAAAAGTGAGATTTTAGACTGTAGGCATTGTTAGTAAGTATGTGAGGAGCTCACTGATGGTGATTTGAAAAGAGGACGTTATTTTGAAAAGTGTAAAGAACGCGGAAATAAAAGATTCCAAGATAATTATTTTTGATGCAGATTAAGGCATTAGTTCCAAGCAAATGGCGCATGCTGGTTTAAGCAAAGGCCAGTCTTTTCCAAGACCTCATGGACTGGTGATGCAGATCACAAAGGACTGATTAATAGAAACCATATCACTTGAGGACTTTCAACAGCAGCAACAATAACTAAGATAGCACATGCAATTCGCAGAGAAAAGAATGATATAATCAAGAGAGATGTTGATGCTCAGTTGAATAAAGGGTAAGGAAGGAACCACCACCCATCAATAATGGAAAGAGCAATAACAGTGAACTTCAGAAACCTATTATGCTGAAAAACTGCTTTAATATAAAGATTTCATAAATTTCAACCAGCTGCTAGGTCAATGAATGCTGAATATTTCCTTATAAGGAAACAGTTAATATTACCATTAGAGATTAGGAGAACAGATACTACACTTTGATCCCGTCCCAAAGCCATGGAATAAAAAAGCATAACTCTAGTAACAAGATATTGCATGAATCAAGAAAGTCAGCCTTGTCGCGTGTTGAACAAGTTATACAAGAAATAAAATTGCCTATTATCACTGAAGCACAGAATATTCTAGAAATTAACAGAAATTGAATGAAACAATAAGAAAGTCAGCCTGCTATTTCTAGAATACAGAACTGAACAGAAATTGCATGAAACAATAAGAATAAGAAAGCCAGCCTGCCATTCCAATAATCTGTATTCCTGGATTAATGTAAAAAGTGTACAGCGAATTCTTCAGTTAGATCAAAACAAAATTTCTCTGCAATCACTTTTCCTTCATACCTTGTAAAAGCAAGTATATACATTGGTTCTTATATGTAACTTGAAGGGTGATACTGACAGATTTTCAGATATTCAAAGCCAACATTTTACTCCTACCAACACTATTCCCCAAGATTTCTGAAATATGCAACACACCATACTAAAAAGGAAATAAAAAACCAAGAAAGGAACTAACGGTTTCATTCTAAGACTGAACCCTGGGGTTATCCATTTGGGATATGAAAGTGCAACTAACACACACCATAGGTCTGCTTCTATTTGCTATGACAGCAGTTACAGACCTCCTCAAGGAATATGAGACAGCCTTTTTATTCAACTAGCAACCAGCCTATCAAGTTTCCCTTCCACAGGACTTCCCTCAAATGCCCACAGGCTAGCAGTGACAAAATGCATACAAGAGATGTGTGGGTTGTGCAAACTTTACATTAATCCACCTATCACCTTGGAAACTTTTTAGTTATCACTTCAAGTAGCAGCCATATTGATTGAAGTCATCATTCAGCTTATTTCATCATGAAATGGAAAAGACCCTAGTCTTCCTAGGTTAGGAATTATGTTTCCAGTGTTTAAATCTTATTATTTGCATGCATGAAGATATATTTCTGCAGTAGCTTCAAGGCAATTAGTCACAGACTTTTCTTCAAAAAGCTGCTTCAGTATGGAATTAGAATATGCAGAACCAGAAATGATTTAAGTAAGTATTTATTTTTGAAATAAATTATAGTGTGGGCTGGTTGAGGAGGCATAAAAAATTGACTTCTTCCATCTAATCACTGATACAGAATGATTAAACTGCATGATTAACAGCTTTTAGAAATTGTCCTTCCAGTGAAAAAGGGAATACAGGTTTTTAAAAAGTAAGTTCAGAATATTTAATAGTTAAATTAGTCCTGCTTGCTAGACATCTGCCTACCTAAACAAATCCTATTCTCAGAGCTCACATCTGGCAGGGGACCATGTGAAAAACCACATTTTCAATTCAAGGATAAGCTCAAAAAGCTTTACTGAGGACAGAAATCAATCTGGTCAACTGGAAGATGGAAGACAAAATAGTCAGAGAGTCCACAGAAAAGTCAGAGTTCCCAATCCCCTAAACCCTCCCACCCTACCATCCGGTGACTGCAGAAGGCTCTTCAAATCCAACATAGAACTCATTTCATAGAAAGTAATGTCAATGTGCACCCTAAATCTTATCAACGAGTCCCACTATTGACAGTCCATCATTTGGGGTGGCACCTTTCTGCATTGTCTGGGTGTTAAGTTTTATTTTTATAGGCATCGGTTTATCTTGCATGATAATGGTAGTATCCTGTTTGATCAAAATTCAGTGAAACTTGAGCAAGCTAACCAGGGTACAGACCTGGGCATGGATATAAGGAAGCTGTGTGCCTCCAACCCCAGACAAAATTGCCACTTGCTAGCCTGTACTAACAAGATTCTAAGGAATACAGGACATTATGTTTAGGGTCAGCTAGGTTGTAGGAATTTCTAGAAGTTTATCAGTGTTGACAAGCAACTACTTTTGGGGCTCTATTTTGGATTTTATGTTTGGTTTATTTCCATAGATTTTTCTATGTTTCAATATGGCTGAAAGGCAGTGGCAGTTTAAAATCAGGGTTTTTTATGAGACACCAATGGTCTGCCTTGGTTCTTTTCCCAGTTTGGAGTTGGGTATATTTATCTGTGTTTATCTGTGTGTGCTAACAATCAAATGTGTATGTATATATTTAGGTAATAGCTGACATCTAAGAATGACCTGAATCTTTTTATTTGATGCAATTAAGAAGTATGGTAAGAAACAGTCAAAAAGTGAGTATCAAAAAAATTGTTGAAAAACAATTTTTCAAATTTTAAATTGTTTAAATGAAAATTAAAAGGAAAATTATGCTAAATGATACTTATTAAAAATACCAATGTTTGAAATATGTATGTGGTCTTGCTTTGAGAGAATCAATGGCGATTTACCTAGAACTAATGACACCTATACCACCTGAAGGATGGCATAGAACATTTTGCAGAAAGTGTCATCCCATCATCATATGGAAATTAAGAATTGCAAGAAACCTATATTGCAAAATTAAGAACTGGTTGCCAAAATATCAAGAGTGCCAAGAAATACCACAGCGTAAATAGGAAACTTAAAAAATTAATTTCATCTTTTAATGAGTACTCTTCAGTAGTTGACTATTTTCATGCAGGATCATATGACTTAAGGTTATAAGGTGTTATATAAGAATAAAATGTCGCTGCCGACACTTGAGTTTGAACATAGATTGCCAGTGAGCAAACATTATTGAATTAAGTAGACCATGTGACCATAGAGGAAATGCATATATGTAGGAAGTAGCTAACAATCGCTATTTCTCTTCGATCACTATACAGACCGCTATTATCTATTCTCTTCTCTACACTATTCAGATCACTATACACTGGTTAATATTTGAGCGAGTATTATCGAGCAAGTACTATTAGTGTGAGTGATATTCAAAGGTGTCTGACACCAGCATTGTTCGACAGTGTTACTATAGTTGTATCTGTGATTACAAAGTCTCTACTGCAACGAACATTACGAAAGTGACAATGAGTATTCGTTGACATTACAAAAGTGGTGACAAGTGTTCATTGACATCACAAAATAAGGATTTTTCTTACTAAATTGTTTTATTAACAACATTTGTATTTCAAATAATTATCATTTGTACATTTCCTCTTTGAATTTTTACACTTTTAATGCAATAAAGAATTTTGTATTTTGAATAATTATCATTTAGTATAATTGTCCTTTCAATTAATTTTCATTCAAACAATTTAGAATTCGAACAAATGTTTTTAATAATTGTTTTTGTACAATGTTCACATAATTAAAAACGTCAGTTCAACTTGGTGGAAAATCAGTTGTGAATTCAATTCCAAGGTTAGATGCAGTGAAAACAGGATTAGCATTCTGTGTCCTTAAAGAAATACATAAATAAAAAAACTAATTATACTATCACTGTATTTTGGCCATAAAAAATAAATAAATAAAAGTTAATTATAATGTCAAAAAGAACAATTAACAAAATAATTATAACAATTATAATTATCATTAATTCACTCTTTCTAAACCAATGAGAATTGACCCCATTTTTCTCACACCAAAACATGACATTCTCACTATCAAGCAAGCAGCCAACACAGACAGGCCATGAATATGTGTGTCAACCAAACTTTTGGCTCCTTTTCCTTTTTCAGGCCATTATAGTAACATTTATCTTTTAGCACTCAACAAAAATTTGAGGTCAGAAAACTGCAGACACTTTTTTGCATTTTCTGACTAAATTATCTGAACATGTGAGAAAGACTGTATATGCTTTACTTATTCTTCATCTTATCCTTCTGTCAGATTTTGATCCATATTTGATCTACATTTGACACCAAACTCAGAATTTTACTCAATATTACTGTCTCTCATTTCTAAAACCACATAACAACCAGAAAATAAATGATAATCATTTTCTTGTTTCCATGTCTTGCTATTTCTCATTTTTATGACTATTTTTTCTATATATAAATTTTACAGGGTTTATAATTATTTACTAAGAATTATAATTCCCCTACAAGAAATATGGAGCAGTATTAAAAGATCTAGCTGATATATCCCTATACATGAATAATATAACAAGAACGATCTAACATTATTTTTTACCTTTAACTTATAAAAGGTTGATAAGCTATAAAAAACAATCAAATCAGATTTATTTTTAGATGATTCTCAGAGAACTGGCAAATTACCAGGATTTATTACTGACCGAAATAACCTTGACAACATACATTAGTCTAATGACACAATTGTTGATGATTTCATAAGGAAACAAAAAGAACTACTAGATAAAGTTGTTGAAGAAAACTGAATTACTGTATATTTCCATGTATAAGACGATCTTTTAATCCCCAAAAAGGTCACCCTTAAAAATTGGGGGTCATCTTATACTACAATTCTAAAAAAAGAAAACTTTAAATTCTGAGGGATATTTGTTGGTAGGCTAACCTCGGCCTCAGTGCAATAAGCAACAATGTACATGAAAAGATTCACATTATCAGATAGATTGATAATAAACATAATAAAAAGGTTTCTACCTTATATATTACTGGCATAACTTCATAATAAATTGCCTATTTGAAAAATAATTCCATATCAATGAAATCAACTTGTATCTATGCAAGCTCAGCTGAAAAAATGTAAACATTCACAGCAATGGAATGTACTATTATTGTACATTATTGTACTGTTATCAGCAGTATTTTGTGATTGTTGAGGAAGTAAATTAGTACACCAGGGGTTGATTTTAAATATAGGAAAAGAAGAGGAAGGAGAAGAAGAGTCGGTATTCACAAGAGGTTAGGTAATAAAACGTAAACAAAACAATAGTTTCCCTTTTAGGAATGTGTGTAGGAAAAACATGTTATAAAATCTGTTTTGTTATTTCATTTATTTTGAATTTCAGTGGAATAATGGATAGTGGCTTGGATTGCAGAATTGGAGAGTCGAATCTGAATTTCAGTCAAGTTTATTACATTCACTCACATTATAATACGCTTCCAAAAGGTATGAACCCATCTGTTCTCCCCCTGAGTAAATAACTGGATCCTATAGCCTTGGGTTGCAATCAGTCTAGAAAAGGAACAACATTTAAATGAAAACCTGAGAAAAATCATAGAGTAATCTGTGCTGTATAGTCTTGATTTGCAACCTGTCTAGGAGGAGGAAAACTCTGAATTCAATCCAGCCTAGAGAGGGTTGGGCTCTGTTAAGCTAGCTTTCCCAGGAAACACCATTGGCTGAAATACATGTGGCTGAAATACATGTGGCTGAAATACATGTGGCTGAAATATATGTGGCTGAAATATATGTGGTTCCTCTATGATCTGGATGGGATATGCAATTTATATGTGTATGTATGTATGTTGAAAGTTAACTGGGTAGAATTTTAAGAGACAGCAGAAAGTGGGAAAACAGAAATCTCTAAATGCCTAGGAAACAATCCTTTCAGAACTTAAATGTATTAAGGGATCAAAAATATCTTTTGAAGCAAAAAGAAAAGTGATGAACTTCTATGTAATATTAAATCTCCTATATGACAATTAATATTGGACAATCTCTTTATATATTTTGTTTTGTTTTGCAATAAGATTCATCCTCTACAAGCCACTCAAGGTAGAGGATTACATTAAGGGATAGTTTATATGGATAGGAGGGGAAGATAACAGTTGACTCGAGACTTGAACAGGTTAAGATTGTAATGATCAGGGAAACGTCCTCTTGGGAGTTTGTTTGATACCTTCTGTCTGAATTCTTAAAATTATCTGCATGTTACTTTCTTTTTTTAAATCATTTCACCCCACACAAGGCAGGAATGCCGCTAGTACACAAGGGCTTACAGAGAGTTAAATTCAGAGAAAAGACTGGGTATAGGGATGTGGTGGATTGAAGAAAGGATAAAAGATGAATAGGATTCAAAAAGATAAAAGATGGCAAGTGACATTGCATTTAAATTTTTAAAGATATTAGATATCAGGAAAGCAAGTAAACAAAAGGGATTTCCACAGGTGGGAAGTGCGAGAAAAGGAAACTGCTGGAGTAAAAGTAGTGGTTGCATTTAACTAATTCAACAGTAAGCAGATGGGACCTAAATGCCAATCTAGTAGCACACTTAAATTAATGTAGTTGGGCACAAGAGAAAAAAGTTCATCAGAGCAGTTGCCATGAAAATATTTGTAGAAAAGACAGAGGGAAACTATATTGTGTCTGTGAGAAAGTGACTTAAGTCGAGATGGTTTTTTTTTAAGCATTTCACGCCAAGCAAGGCAGAAAGCCATTAGCATGCAAGGGGTTACAGAGAGTTGATTCGAGAGCAAATAGGAGTGATAGTGGAAAGAATGAAGAGAAGGATAGGGGATAGGTCAAGGCATCTGGAGACGTCAGTTGACATCAAGTTAGGATCGATTACATTCAGATCCTTCTTTGGATTTTGCCCTTAACCTGAATTCTTGAAATTGTCAGCATGTTACTTTCTGCCATTCTCAAAGCTAGCTCTCTTGCCATCTGTTTGAACTCACTTTTTTGCACAGTTTCTAATCAATCACTGTCCCCATTCAACTGTACATGTTTGTGCATTTCTTTAGAGCTAGTTCACTGCTTTCACTAATGACTGGATTTACCATCTCATTTCTTTCCATACATAAATGACATTGGCTATTCTGTTGGTTTTATCGATTTTCACTTTTCTAATGCTCTTATTTTCAGCTACCCTCGCCGTTTCTTTTTCTCTTGTCTTCAATGAAACCCCAGTTATTTTGCTTGCTTTTTTTCCCTTTCAGCATTTGTCTCTTGACTTCTCCGTGGACTTTTTCCCCACTTTGGCTTCTTGGATTTTTCTTCGAGCTCTCGTTAGATGTCCTTTCATTGGGTGTTTTGAAGTTTTTATCATTGCCACGATGCATTCTCCATTTGGTTATATGCCCTTTCTTGCTTCATTCACAGACAAGTCAACAGTTTTCACTGCTGATTAATCCACTTCTTCCTTCTTCTAACATAGAGTTTGTCAACATCATCTCTTTGTTGCTCAGTTTTTTGGACTGCCACTTATTCTTTGATCCACCAGTTTGATATTTTTATTTCCTCTTTTCGTCTAGTAGAACCCAGAATATCTTCTTAGATATCTATGACGGTAGATTGTTCTCGTTCTACTGCCCAAGTTTATGGATATCTTGTCTAGCTCATATTTTAATCATCTAGGGTATGACGATAAACTACATCCAGCAGCAAGGCCCCTGATTCAAAGGTTTTGAAGAGTATAGAACCACCTCTTAATTGGTGTTGTTTCGATATTCACCCTGATGCAGGGTGGTAGCACCTGTTAGAGACCAAGCTATGGGAAAATAGTGGACCTCCAAACTGGGGCCAAAACATGAAAATAAAAAACTAAATTACAAAAAATTACCAGCAATACATTTTCATAGTTAATAAAAAAATCACTAGCAATACATTTTTGGAAAAAACATGAAGGCTCACATGAAAATTACATTTCAGCAATAAATGATCCATATTTAGTTGATATGTAAAAGAAACCAAACCAAACAAAACATCTTATTTTAGTACTACTCAATTATTGCTCACCTATTTTCAATTTGCCCAACTACACACTGTCCATCGCAGGGACTGAACTCACAATTATTATTTCACCAAATTCATGGACCAATGCTTTAATCTTGGGGGACCATCCTATGAGGAGAATTTAGACCTAGCCTACCTGCTGATGACTGTTGCTATGCATGTCATGATTGACTACTGAGAACTGGATTTTCTCTTTTGTTAAACCTGCTGCTGTTATTGAAGACTTGCTGTTATTTGTCTGTCTTTATTTATTAGTGTCTTCTACATTATATTTATTTCTATGCTGGGCCTACTGAGCAGGTCTTCATAGTCTAGGATATATGCTGGCTCTTTCAGATGTTTGACTCTTTACTGTTCTTCCTTGTCCAGTATTTCCATTCTATTCCACAGTTGGTGATGACTACCCTTTTCCCTACATACATGATCAGCCATGCCTATTTTTTTTAATCTTTTCATCCCAAGCAAGGCAATAAAGCCAGTAAGGTGCAAGGGGTTACTCTGCATGAAAGAATATAAGAAAAAGGGAAACATTATTAAGGAGCAACAAGAAAAGCACTGGTGTAGCTCCATAGCATTTCAGAGTAGATATACCAAAGACGTTATCAGCAGTGACAGAATCACACGGAGAAGTGTGAGAATTCTTAATCGAAATATTTTGAACGTGATTAAATATAATTTGTGTAATGTACAAAATTGATTTTTATGCCCAAATGGTGAATATTTTTTGAATTCAATATTAATCCATTATTATTCTTCCATATGAATAACATCATTTGAAAGCCACATAACAATTTTGTACTTTTAAAGTTGTTTAGTATTTTAATTATATGGAAATTATATAGAAATTTAATTATATGAAAATAGTTTTTCTGTCAGCATTGGGAAGCATTTTCCTAATATTTCAATAAATTTTTTTCCATCACAAATAATTGTAGTTTGAAATAAAATCTTTTAAATTATACAATAAAATTTAAAAGTTGTCAATAATAGTTGACCAAATTTAACCAGTCAAGTGAATTCCACAATGAATCTCCAACTGCAGGATATCTACCAACCATCCCACGCAGTCTGATGTGGCACAAGGCCGAATTTAATGTGGAGTAGCTGTTTCCTGAGATGAGACTCTGCTCTTTGACATAGCCTCATCTGGGGATCTTCTCTGCCTGAAGGCAGAAAGTTTGACCAGCACAGTGGGAGATGAATCTCCAACTACAGACCCACATACAGTATTTACTACTGTATTTACTTCCTGTACAATTTCACTATACCACTCCAGTAAGTACTTGACTCCTCTTGCTATCTTCTACCTTGCAAGTGCCAGATCAGGCCGAAAATGAATAACTTCATCCATATATGCACTCCATTAAGGAGTCCAAAAGTATCACCATGTCCTTGTTGGTGAGAAATTATTTTTCACCTTACAATTCATTTCTCACAGATGAAACATTGCAAGCCAATCACTGCTCTATTGTTCTTTCCATGGAAAGTGTTCAGACGAAATACATTACATTCCACCAGTTCTTATCTTCATGGTTAAGACCCAACATGCCATGGACATTGCAGCAAACCACCCTGGTTTCCTTTATATTCCAATGGTGAGATGTAAGGTTCAACTCAAGCAGCTCCTTACCACAAATCACTGTTCTGTGGAACCAACTCTCAAAAAGATGCTTCCATGATCACTACAATATTAACCTATTCAAATCTAGGATTAACCATTATCTTCCCCACATATCTGTATAAAATGTGCCTCTACCTCAAGTGGCTCCTTAGCCTTGTATGGGTGAAGATCATTGTAAGAAAAAAGAGAAAAGTACTATTTTTTGCTTTGCCCATCTCCAATAACTAAAATAAATACATTTGACTCTTAATATGATTTAATGATTATACATTCTATACTGATTATATATAGATATGAAAATATATTATATTATGTATTTTTTATTTATATATTACATATATATTTAATTATTATAAATATTATCTTTAGTGGGTACATGTGTTTGAATTAATGTCAATGTTTTTTCTATTTTCTTAAACAATGAAATAAGTAACAAATGGCCCAGACTGATAAGCTCTATAAAAAAAATTGAGCCTTAGACAGGAATTGAACTTCTATTCTATTTTTCCATCAGGGAAACCAATTTCAAAGCCAAAGTATGCCACTACCAATTTGGCCATAGAGACCAAAACCTGGCAAAGGGAAGTAGTGGGTGAATTATCTATTTAAGGACAGCACATATCTCTCTGGGATTTCTACAAGTCTATATATTCCAGCTTCAGTTTCATCCCTGAAACATAAATAACAGTAATTCTTAAAGTAATTTTTTCATCTGACATCATTTCTTCTTACTATAATCATTATTTTAGGGGGTACTATCCTTGTTTCTTTTATTTTCTTAACAGTGAAATAAATATTACAACCAACCTAGATTAAGAAGTCTCAATAAAGAAAAACTGTGCTTTCGATAGGTATTGAACCTGCATCTCTTTTTTCCATCAGGCAAAACATTTTTTAGCCATCAGTTTGTCTGCTATGTAGGAATTCTTCGAACAGTTTGTTTGTTATTAATTTCAGTGTTTAAGAAAAAAATATAGAATATATTTGATTATAGATTATGAAGTTGATGAGACAAAGTAGAAAATTATTAACAATGTGTTTCGACAGAACAACTGCTCTCTTTGACTTCCTCAGGTTAGAATGAAAGAAAGACAAATCTGTGTGTGAGAGAAAATGCAATATCTCTGAAGATCTCATATATCAAATTGAGTTAGATATCCTATCACCTCCAATGTCCAGAACACAAGAGGGTGTCTGACTGCTTGTTGTTTGTTTTATCTATATCAGAAGCCTTTGGTATCTGTTGGATTTTAAACCTGTTCACCAAAACTGGAGAGTATTCTTTATTATATATATATATATATATATATATATATATATATATATATATATGAGTTAATTATATATATATTTATTTATCAAGAACAATATTGAGGAAAATGTATGACAAAGCAAAACAGTTTTCTTGTGATGCGTTTTATCCTTTCAGATTTCATTGGACTAAATTTGTTATGTTAGTGATTAAACATGTTCATGAACACTGGATGCTGGGAATTCTAAATTTAAAATTTCTTTTTTCTCGAGCTGATTTCATTTAAATTCTTTTTGTTTCCATCACTTTTGTTATTAGATATCCCACACTGTGATAATAGAAGTTCTGCCAGGAATGATTTAATGTTACAAGAGCCAGGGCACAAATTTAACATGGACGACTTAGCAATTAAGGCACTCTCTAAACATTTATGTCATCATGAATTATTTCTCCTTTGATCAGAGTAGAATTTTTTATGTCAAAATTGTGGTTAGTCTCGTTCCAGTGGGAAACCAATACAGTTGATGTATTGTTTTGTAAAATGTCCCTTTTGTGTTCATATAATCTTTCATTTAAATTCCTTGTGGTTTCACCTATTTTTTTTTTAAATTATTTGGTTGGTCAAGTAAATTACTCTTTCAAGTTTTAGCCTTTAGTTTTGTTTAGTAATGACTGAGTTTTTTTTTTATTATTGTTTTAGTGGTAGTAGTAACAAATTTTATGTTGAGTTTAAACAGATTCTTTCCAGTTGTAGATGTGATAGAGTTACTTGGTAGGACAATATATTTTTTTGATTCATTGGGTTTGTCAGGAAAGGCCATTTTTTCTGTTTGGGAAATTTTCTATCTTTGTCATATATATATATATATATATATACACTTGCATATAGGCGAACATTTTATTTCAGATACTATTATATATCTTACAAAAGCACGTTATAGATATTATATATGGATCATATATATATTATATATGGATCATATATATTATATATGGATCATATATATTATATACGGATCATATATATATATATATATATATATATATATATATATATATATATATATATATATATTATATATGGATCGTATATATATTATATATGGATCATATATATATTATATATGGATCATATACATATTATATATGGATCATATATATAGGTTTGATTGATTGATAAATATGTTTGACTAAACCGTGATTTAGTGGTTCCATGATGAAAAGAACATTTTCATTTCTGAAGTATGAATTCCAAGTGGTTATTCCAAATATTTCATGATTATTGCAGATATTTCATGGTTATTCCAAATATCTCATGGTTATTGCAGATATTTCATGGTTATTCCAAATATTTCATGGTTATTGCAGATATTAAATGCTTGTGTCACACTTAGTTTGGGTTAAAGTGTTCTCGATTCTTGAAAGAAAATGATTCTATTTAAAGATATTTTCAGAATGTTGTTCTAATTTCAATAAAATTTATGCACTTCTCTTCATATTCAATTCACTTGAGACTTTTGGGAATCATAACTTCGGCTCATCACAATTGTAAGAATCAATATTTATAATGACAATGTTCTTTTATATTTTATTTTAATCAATTTATTCCCCTGCCATTGAATGACAAAGATAAACTGTTGAATAAAATTCTTGATTATAAAAGAAACTTATTCTCTATTGATCACATTGAAGTAATCGATTCTTAAATTGTTATTTTTTTTACCTTTCCATCACAAATAATTGTAGTTTGAAATGAAATCTTTTAAATAATACAATAGAATTTAAAAGATGTCAATAATAGTTGAATGAGCATCAACCAAATTTAACCAAATTTTTCTCCTTTCTATCTCGAAAACACAATCTGTACTAAATACAAAGAAGAATCTGCAATGATATTAGTCCTGAACTGGCATCTCAGCTTCAGTCACTTTCCCACTACTATAACATAGCTTCCCTGCAACTATTCTATGAATATTTTAATGGTAAATGTTCTGATAAACTTTTCTCTTTATAAAAAAAAAAAGCTATTTTTATTCCCCACCCCTGACAGACAAATTGTACATATGGGAACTAGTTAGGATTATATAGAGACTCTGAGGTATTATGGTGTCTGTAGTAAGAATAGTAAGTAAGAATGTGTTGTTTTGGTGTAAGGAATATTGTGGTGCGTTTGGGTCAGTAACTGTGGCTAGCTAAGTTTAAAATGAGACAGATTGAAGACAAGCATTCCCCTATTCGCCTTCTGACCTTGATACACATTTTTGTATTTTCAAAATAAATATTACTTTCCTCTATTGAACCTAGACTTTATGATTTAAAGTGCAGTACTAGATTGGCAGCTAGGTCTCATCAATTTACAGTTGAATTTGCTTTTGATGTAACCATAAGTTCTATACTAAAAGTTTATTTTATTGCACTTCTTGCTTGTGAAACTCTCTTCTTGCTTTCCTGTGAACTTTAATCTTCAAAAATTTATATGCAATATCAATTGTTATGTCTGCGTTTTTGGTTCCTCTTCTTTTATTGTTCTCTCTTCTTGATATTTTTTTATATTCTTTCAAACTTCTTAACCCCTTGCATCTTAGTGACTTGGTTGAGAAAGCACAATGGAGTAATTGATACCTGCTTAGATTGCAGAATCAGAGAGCAAAGTTCAAATTCCAGTTGGTTGATTACAGTCCCTTATGTACTAATAACCTTGGGGAAGGTATAAATATGTTATATTAAGTGTATAGTGGTAGAACAAAGAAGAAACAATGGAGGTTTAAGAAATAAACAATTGTATTAACATAAAAGTACAACAAATGGTAAATTAGTGTAAATGTGTCTCATTAAAAGAAAGAGATTAAGTAGAATCGTAAAAGTCATCCACAGAGGTGTACAGTAGGAGAGGGAGGGTGAGTTGTGACTTACTGCAGCAATGGCCTTTGATGAGATGTCTTTGAAGATGGGAGGTTGCATTCCAACAAGTATCTTAAATCCTGGCTATTGTGCCATCCAACTGTCCAAGATGTCCCTTTGATGGGCTTTTATGTCCTTTTTTTAGGCTGAGATTGGCTCTAATTTTTATTTTGTTTCTTTAGGTGGGTGTGGATGCTATTGGGTGGAAATTCTGGATCATATTTTTCTTTGAGTGTGTGAGTTAAAACTGAAGCTATGTACGGACCTGATGCACAGTTGATGGAATTTTTATTTCAGTCTTGGATTTCAGAGCATTCACACCTGGCCCCGGTGGTGGAAATTTGTGTCAGAAGATTTAGGGTTTAGGAGGATTATAACAAATACATCTCTTTTCCTCACCCACAGCTATGGGTAAAATAGCAGAACACATTATAGTCTTAGGTGAAAACTTGTGTAGGAGAAAGAAAACTCTGAATTCAAACCGGCCCATGAAACACTCTTGCATCTATAACTGCATTACATATGGTATCCCTCTGGCCCTAACATGTAACTGGATGGGTGATCAGGATTGGGGTGAAACAATTTTAGAAATGATTTTTATTGCTTTCTTTCTCATGTATTCATTCTCTAAATTTTCATCAGATAATCCAAAATTGAAAACAGTTTCTAGTTTAATAATACACAGATGAAATATTTTCTGTTCATTTGTAACATCAACAAAATTGTTTCCCATTTTGAAAATACATGTTTTTTCCTGCCAATTGTTAAAACGCATCTGAAATCAATTTTCTTATATGGTGTATTTAGGGCTCATATTTGTGTTGACAGATTTGTCAATATTGATGAATTAATTGATTTTACTGATATGTAGAAAAACATTTTTATCAGTTTAAATTCATTTTGAAATATACCCCCAAATTTTGCTTATTGGGAATATTAAACTGAATCTATTAGCTTGGAATTAATTAAAATTAAAGCTTCAATAAATATTTTTCATATTTTTAAATGTATTGTTGCAATGCAAGTGACTGCCTATGTTTCCCCCACTGTCTTCTCTACAAATATTTTCATGGCAACTGCACTGACAATCTTTTTCCCTTGGAACCCCAACTACATGCTACTAGATTGGCATGTAGGTCCCACCCTTTTACTGTTGAATTAGTTAAATGCAGAAACCACTTCTACTCCAACAGTTTCTTTTCTCGCACTTCCCGTCTATAGAACACACATCTGTTTCCTTGCATCCCTGATAACTACAATTTTTAAAAATTTAAATGCAATGTCAATCAACATCTTTTATCTTCTTGAACCCAATTCAGCTTTTATCTTTTCCTTACTCCTGCTAAATCCAGTTTTTTCTCTCACTTTCGTTCCCTGTAACCCCCGCAAACTAGTGACATTTCCGTCTTGCTTGGGGGTGAAATGATTAAAAAAAAGTATTCAACAACATTAATAATATGCTAATCTGTGTGTAAAAGTTTTACTTCATGCATCTGTTCGCTTATGGCCTCATCTCAATGAAACACCAGTTCTTGTTAAGTAACATTAAGCCTGGTCAATACTTACATGGGTGACTGTTTGGGAATACCAGGTGCTGAAAGGTTGGATGTGTTAGTGGTGTAATAGATAACAAGTCAGAATTGAACAGTGGAGAGCCAAGTTCTAATTCCAGTTGGGTTCGTTATATTCACTTACATGAAAATAACACTGGGAAATGGATGTATCCACTTCTTTTTGATTGTTGTAAAAGATCCTTTCTTAAGTCAAAACCATTATTTGTTAACACTTACTTCTCTCTCTCTCCCTCTCTCTCTCTCTCACACTCACTCACTGTATCTCTCTCTGTCTTACTATCATGGTAACTTTATCTCTCTCTCTCTCTCTGTCTCTGTCTTTCTCTCTGTCACTTTTTGTTTCTGCACCTCACTCTTTCTATATCTCTTTTTGTCT
>OZ010598.1:92459754-92563570 GCA_963932145.1 Acanthosepion lycidas | reverse complement strand
ATATCAAGTTGCATATATTTCTTTAACTGTTATACCAGAACCTTCTATATACAAAATCATTTCTTATATGTTATTTTATTGGACACATAGTAATGAGGAATAAAAAAAATAATACGATATTAAATCCCATTTAAAAATTACTATACAAAATCATTCAATTTTATTTGGAAAATATTAGCCATAGTGAAACAGACAGTTTGTGGATGACTATTTATGTTCTCGAAAAAATAATCTGATTGAGCTCTCAGAAAGGAAGGAGTGATTTTATTAACAGTGGCTGCTGTAACTGCTGCTAATGCAATGCTCTTCATGAAGAATCAAGCTCTCCTAGACACTGACATCTTTCAGATAGTAAAGACATTAAAATTTCCCTTACTCTTTGGCGTGCAATGATAGCTTAGGGGTAGGATGTCTGACTGATGCTAAATTGGTTGGATTTTGATCCTGGCTTGAAGTAATTGGAGTCTAGCCACACTGATACAGTGAAACTGTCTGTCTGTGGATGACTATATATATATATATATATATATATATATATATATATATATATATATAGTTTAAAATGTTGTATAAACTATATATATATATATATATATATATAGTTTATACAACATTTTAAATATAGTTTCATGAACATTTAGAAAAATTAAAATCATATTCCACTTAGCTTCATACCGTTTTTATTCCAATTTGCATTTGTACATAAAAGACTTATGAAGACAAATCTCAGAAGATGTACAAGATGAAGCCAATAAAGGTTTAATGTGAAAATGACAAAGATTTATACAAAGGAACCAAGAAATGTGAAGCATGATATGAAAATGGAGGCCAAGAAGGCAAAGCTGAATGTGGATAAGCAATAATTTATTTGAAAATTGGAAAAATATGTAAAAAGATTAAATGGGCAGAGATAATGAATACTTATGTTATGAATAATCAAGAGTGGTCTCCCCTTGTTTTGTTACTCTCCTCTTTGAGAGAGCTATTTCTGTTTACTGGGGCTATAAAAGGACACTATACACAAACCTTGTATTCTCAGTTAAATAAAGCTTTCTTAAAGCCTACACCTGTGTGCTTTTGTCATTACATCATATTTTTAAAATTTTATTAACTGTTAATATTCTTCTAATTAAACACAGCATTTTTAAGTTGTGGGGTTGCCATGGTAAAATGTGTTTTCCTTATATTTTTTTCCCTTGTTTTGAGATTGAAACATTATCAAGAAAATAAAATAATTTAAACACCTAATTGCATCTTATATATTTTTTTCAGCTTATTACATATCAATCATTTTTATAGATAGATAGGTAGGTAAATAGATAAAAAGTAAGAGCATAAGATAGATATGTACAGACTGAAATAGATAGTAAGATCACTATATAGATAGATAGATAGATAGATAGATAGATAGATAGATAGATAGATAGATAGATGGATCACTTTTCATTTTAATCTTGAGATGGAAATTCTAATTTTGTCTCACCTTGAATGATTTTAACATAACTTATTATCTATCCAAGTATTAGTCAGACATGTCCGCTATTCAACACTAAGTCAATTTATTGTCTTCTAAAGATGTCTTTCTTTTCTTATTAATACTTTTCTGATTTTCACTTACCATCAAAACAAAGACAAATATTTACACTTTATTCAGAAAGAGTCAACCTAAATTTTCTCATTGGCTACTGCCAGTGAAAGAAAACATATTTTTTATCAATTGATATATAACTCAGATTTTATGCAAAAAGGATTTCAGGTAAAACTATAATTTTCCTGATCTGCCCTTGATATTAATTTTGGTCATCATGTTTCTTTCTGTCATTTGGTAATTAAATTTGTTTTAAAATAAGTAGGATATATTTTTAATTTTACCATTTTGCTTTGAATTTTTTATTCTACTGTAAAATTTTCTTTAAATTCTTTATGAAATATGTCTTGAAGCATTTTACATTTTGTGTGTTTGACTTCCATTTTGTTCTTGAGAACTAACATATTTTGTATAGGCACAGTGAGCTTCCAGTTCTCACAGAGACAAAGAAACATTTTGTGAAAATTAAAGCATATCCATTCCATATAAACTTGGAAAGATTCCATTTCTAAGAGAAATGAAGGAAAATCTCTTGAGAATTAAGACATATTCATTTCATCCATACATTTTGAGAGATTTAAAACCTATCTGTTTACTGCCTGCATAGAAATCTTCCAATTTTAAAATGACAAAGAACCATTTTGTGACAAGACATATCCCTTTATAGATACACAGAGATTCCAATTCTCATAGAAACAAAAAAACGTTTCTGAAGAATTAACACATCCATTTCATACATGCTTAGAGGGATTCCAATTTTCACAGAGATAAAGAAATATTTCATATGAATTAAGACACATATTCATTTTATATATGCATAGAGATATTACAATGACCAGAGAAAAAAAATGAAACACCTTTCTTGAGAGCTATATCCATATTTCATGCATACATAGAGTGAGAATATAACTCAAAGACCTGAAAATGACATGCCAGCCACCAGGTGCATATTCACACCTCACTATATATCAGTAACTTCCCCTGATATATGAACAGATAAGCAACATAATAGAACTGAGGATGTGCTCACATGAGACAAACCAGATGATAGGGTAGTCATATAAGCACCAACACAAGAGGAAAGAATGAGAACATCTCTTACCTCCTCACAAGCATATAGAATACAAGTTTGGAGAAAACCCCAAATCACAAACTTACTGATGAATAGTAACTGATGGAGTTGAATCAATAATAATGTTACATATGATAGATTTTCTTATCAGTACCTGCAATAACATTACATAGGTATATATACATATTCACTTTCAGTGAGGGTGCTTTGATATATTAAATGTGTTAATCCTCACTGAATCAATTGCACCTACAATAATGTAATCTCCCTGCTAGTCTGAATATTAACACCTGAACAAATGAAACATCTTTTATATGGCTGCCAGTATTTTTGAGAAGCCACCACCTGGTGGCACTAAACAACAACCAAAAGACAAGGGCAATAACTACAACATTGATATTTCCCCTAGTTCTTCAGAGGCAGGCAAAGTACAGAACAACATAAACAACAAAGAAATTTTATAAGACCTAAGTCAAATATTCTTTAGGATCCATAATATGTCCAAGAATCTTGGATGAGAGAAAATCTCACCTGGTAAATGAGTTATCTACTTTATTTGTATCCTTCATTTTTGAGAACATAATCAAATTACAAATAGCATTATCTAGTTGTCTATAGAGAGGTAAAAAATAATGGCCTGAAATGGTGAGTTGCAGTTTAATTATTCTCTTTCCATCAGTCAGATTGTCATTTTGAAAATTCAAAATCATATTTGCTTTGTTTTCATTGAATTGTTTGTTTAAAAGTAAAGGTATTTCAAATTCAACAACATCAGTAGTTATTTCTGACCTCGTATTTCCAATCAAACAGGGAATAATTAATTTCTTTGCAGATTTCTAAAAGAAAATGTAGAAGCAGATGCTTATTCCACAATTAAAGACCGCTCATAATCTCTTAATGAATTTAAATATTCATGAAGCCAGCCTTTACCAAAGACCATGGTTGAACATCCTGTGTCCAAAATAGCTGAACCTTTCACATCGTTCACCAGGGACTGAAACCTTGTACTATTGGTACAACCCACAAACAAGGACAACAGAACATTTTCTGATGTATTCTTTTGCAGACATTCATCACTGTTCTTATATTCATGAGGACATTCATGTTCCCAATTAAATTTAGAGTTACATATGACACATCTTGAAATCTACCCACCATGACCCACAGGATGTGACTGTATAGGAAGTTGCTTGGTTGAAGTGCAACCACCCATCTATGTCTGAATCTATCTGTAAAAATGGTGTCCTGACTTTCCATTTTTATCTCAGGTTGAGGAGTACATTTATCAATATTTGAAGGAGTAACTGAATGGCCAAAGATATGTTTAATAATCTCCTTAATATTTTTGAAAGACACTTCCTTCAATGCCAACATTATTAAGTGTGCATCTTTCTCAGGAAGGTTTACAGATAAAAGGAGCATAAATGCCATTACTTGGTCTGGAAGAGTCAGGTTTTCCTGTGTAAACTTAAAGTAGGCGTGGTCAAAATTAATCAGAAAATCCTTTACTTCTCTTTCTGCTGCTCTATGCAAATTATTAATGGCAACAAATTGCTACCTCTCTTTATCTGGCAGGAATAATTCATCCATTTTTTGGATGATAGTGTCCACACCTGTCTCTGATTACAAATCTACACTGTCTATCTCGGAAGAGGCAGCTCTGACCTGTCCACTTAAACATAGGTAAATGGCCAATACCTGTTTTGGTTTTGCAAGGTCTCTCAACCTACTTCAAATATGTAGGCTTTTCTTCCATTGTTCATAGATAGAGTCATTCTCTAGCCTTGGAGGCCATTTGGAAGAACATGTATTAAAATTATCCATTCTTACATCAATTAGTAGTCTTAGTGTCACAAAATTTTAAAAGTAACAGAAAAATAGAAAAGGAAATTCGTTTAATTTTTGTTGCAGATCAACTACCAGTTCTGCTACCATTGTTAATCCTCAATGAATCAATTGTACTACAATAAGATAATCTTCCTGTTAGTCTGAATATTGATAATTGAACAAATGAAACATTTTCAATATGGCTGCCAGCATTTTAGAGAAGCCCCCATCTGGTGGCACTAAACAGGATTCAATTATTGCAAGGGCAATAACTACAACATTAATAGAATAATTAGCAAGCTAAATATCAAACGTAATTGTTATTCATTTGCTATATTTTGAAGATGAAATATTGTTACTATTTACAGTATTTAAATTCTTCAGACTATTGTCCTCATCTTTAGTGTCATATTCACGTTTTGGCCATTGTACATTCTGGTGTTCTTTAGGATCTGTCTATATTTCTGAAATGAGGTATTTTTAACTATTTACACTATTTACATTCTTCAGACTATTGTCCTCATCTTTATTGTCATATTCATGTTTCGGCCATTGTACACTCCAGCCTACTTCAGGTTATATACATTGGAATTTCAAACTGAACTCTTTATTTAATCCATGGGGGTAGATTGTTCTAGTTCCATGTTTCATGCCTTTTCTGGATTTCTCAGTTTCAGTTATCTCCCTTTGGTAACTCAACTCTCCAAGTTTTTGTTCACCTCTGCTGTGGCCAGGTATTGAACTCACAATTCTTTGGGTCAAGTCACTGGGTTACTTCAACTAATGCTTTTATCCACTGGGCCATTGAATAAAAGCATTGGTTGAAGTTTTTGATTGTATGCTCTCCCGATATGGATGCCTGGGCCCATTACACACTCTGCCCCTCCCCACCACTTTTACACCCTACTGACCACTCCCAATACATTTTTTTATCAGGGCTCATATCAATAAATGGCAGAACAGTGAGAGGGAGGTATAGTAAAGAGATAAACATTGGTAAGACCTATAATGGATAGCTTGTTGTGGAGAGCTATTACCATCCTCATCCTGAAGAGACATATAAAAGCAGCAGTATGGACTTTGGTCAAAACCGAATTGTTTTATATCTTTTACTCCCAGTGTATCTGAATAGCATTTCTTTGCTCTCTAAGTAATAAACAAATGTATTTATATTATTTTATTACTTATATAAGCAATTAAAATATATAAACATACATAAATTGCCTGAATACTTTTGTAATATTAAAACATCTGTTCATTTTATTACTATTAGCATTCAATATACTCAAAACATGTACACACAAATGAAGCCTTGTTCATTATGCTGTCAAACAACATCAAATATTAAATAAACATTATTAGATATTGACATCAGTTCAAGAATCAAGGCACAAAGAAAGATGCTTGAGGATGATTCATCTGAGAATTCTATATTCCCATGTCGCATTTACCGTCAGGGAAAAGATAGCAGAGGGAGGCTGGGATTTTGATTTGTTCCCACTTACCCTGGAGCCATTTTGAGAGACAACTAATGAGGAACACAATCTTGATTAAGCAGAAATACAATTTACTAGCAGGTGACGACTTGACAGAGTATTTACAATTTCATAATTGAGGAAGACTGGAGTCTAAATTAAAATCTGTTGAGTCTGACAAAGACATGGCTTTCATGAAAATTTGGAGAAAAGTAGAGCAAATTTATTTTCTCATCTGTTTACAGATTTCTATGAAATAGTCATCTATGAATTCTGCATTTTGCCTTTAAAAATACTCAATGGTTATTTTTTTCTTTTTAAGCATTTCACCCCAAGCAAGGCAGGGATGCCATTAGCATGCAAGGGGTTACAGAGAATGGGAACAAGAGTAATGAGATATAATGGAGGAAAGGATGAAGAGAAGAACCAGGAATAAATAAAGTCATCAGGAGATGTCGATTGACATTGCATTTGAATAGATGGAAACTATAGCTATCAGAAAAGCAAGTAAGAGGAAGAGAGTTCCACAGATGGGAAGGCAAAAAATTCAGCTTTATCAGTGGAAGATGTTAATACTTAATAGTGATTGAATAGAGAAGAATTTGCTTTTATTTAATACATTATTACAGATCCACTAGTAATCATAAGAACTAAACTAATATGATACTGCATTCTTTTAGGACATATTTACATTTATAATGTGCCGCCATGAATAGGTGTATGTTGTGATAAGAAGTGTCATGCTGGTATAGCTGAAAATAGTTGTTTCTATAATAGCAAAACATGCTAGTGTGAAGAATAGGTTGAATTTCATCTGGTATTTCCAAGAAAGAATGAAAGCATCAATACAGGCTTTAACCCAAGAGGAAACCTCAGTGGTGCATTTCTCATTATAGAGGTTAAAAATATCAGTCTTAGAGGCATCTCGAAGACGGTCAAGGATTGAATCTCAATCAGCATTCTGGTAAGGAAAAAATGTCTTATGAATAGGTGGTTTCTGTCTAATAGATGATTAGAAAGAAATATTAATAGACACTACAGAGTGATCTGCATTTCCAAGAGGACATTGTTGCGATGCTTGGCAAGAACTAGGAGAAGAGGTAAGAAATAAATCAAGTAAAGAAGCATGTTGCTCAGATTTGTGAGAGAAATGAGTAGGAAAATCCACTACTCAAATAACGGAATGAGTAATAGAAAAATCAAAAGTCTTGAATGCCAGCAAGGTCAATAACATTAGAATGCTTAAGCCACATGTCATGATGCACATTAGAATGCTTAAGCCACATGTCATGATGCACATTAGAATGCTTAAGCCACATGTCATGATGCACATTAGAATGCTTAAGCCACATGTTATGATGCACATTAGAATGCTTAAGCCACATGTCGTGATGCACATTAGAATGCTTAAGCCACATGTCATGATGCACATTAGAATGCTTAAGCCACATGTCGTGATGCACATTAGAATGCTTAAGCCACATGTCATGATGCACATTAGAATGCTTAAGCCACATGTCGTGATGCACATTAGAATGCTTAAGCCACATGTCGTGATGCACATTAGAATGCTTAAGCCACATGTCATGATGCACATTAGAATGCTTAAGCCACATGTCGTGATGCACATTAGAATGCTTAAGCCACATGTCGTGATGCACATTAGAATGCTTAAGCCACATGTCATGATGCACATTAGAATGCTTAAGCCACATGTCGTGATGCACATTAGAATGCTTAAGTCACATGTCGTGATGCACATTAGAATGCTTAAGCCACATGTCATGATGCACATTAGAATGCCTGAACATAACAATTTTCACAGATGGATAAAGAGAGAGTGCTGTTTCTATAATGTCAGAGATTATGTCTTATATACTGCACTCCTTAGTAGAGGGGGAGTGATGAAGGAAGAACAGATAGCTAACAGAATGTAATAATGAAAGTCAAAAGCACATGAAAGAGTTGTCTAGGGACTCAAGTAACAGTTCCTTTGCCGTTGGAAGATTATCCTGTATGTAAACACCAAAAGTCCTTGCACATGAATAATGAAATCTTTTCAGTAAAGCAGAAGATAGTATAGAATAGAGAATTCAATGTTAGCAAAATGGATGAATTTAAATTGGTTTCACAAAGTGCAAAGATATCTGGTGAACATTCCAAGAGAAAAGATTCCAAACTGCAGAAGTTGGTATGGAGATAAGCACAAACATTGGGGAAGGAGAGGTTGAGGGAGGGGGGTGTTTTTTGTTTACTGGTTTCTCGTATTTCTTTTCATTGCATTTATTATGAGAAAATTTGTTTTGAGGGTAAAAATAAAAGGAAAAAGACCGATATAATTATCACTATCTATTGTCAATGGCAATACAAACATGAGATCATGGCTGAAACCAGAGCATAATGTGACCTCAGGGTTGCCCACTGGAAATATATGGAGAGACACCTACCCATGCATGTCATGGCACTACAAATAACCTGATATTATGCACAGCTATTGATCAGAGCATCCTTTCTAAGTGCTATCAAAGAGTTTTGGGCTCCTTACTACCAAACAAATGTGCCATCCAGCTGGTACCCTCATCATGGAAAGTTATATTCACTGATTAGTCTGATCATGAAAAAGTTAAGACAGTTAAATCCTTATGGCCATAGGAGAAGAAAGAACCATTAAACCATATCCTAAACAGGGAACAAAGGATGATCTTCTACTCCTGTTCAATAAACATGGAAGGAGTGTAGGACAGATGATAGGTGAGCCTATCTATTCCTGTTAACTTGATAGCAGCACAGGAGCCTGGGCAATTTTTATCAAAACACCAATTGTAGGAAGGTTGTTGAATAAGTCTATAGACCCCATTCAGGTCAAGGCAAAATTACTGGAAGTTTTATATCACTCAGGAGGAATCAAGTATAAGAAATGGAGTGTGTGGTGGGGTGGCATGTCCTTTAAAAACCACAACTTCTTCTGCTCAGATAGCATGCAGATTCAAATTGTTTGGGAGTCAAGTAGACATTTCAGATGGAATGTACCAACTAGTTTAAGAGCAAACTTCTAATTTGCCAAGGATTTTTATCATCTACATTTTTCTTTTTTTTTATATATCTTCCCCAGGTGAGGGGTTACTATCATTTCCCAGTCAACAAAATTCTAAGACCACCTGAGTAGAGAATGCATTGGGTGCAGTTATTGAGTGAGTAAGGAATATTAACAGTAATTGTAAAAGAATGATTACAGGTCCATATATATGTGCGTGTGTGTGTGTATATACAGTGTGCGATGGATAAATTGCTGTCTAAATGATGCAAAAATGAAAATAACACTGACATCTCATTTTAACAGATATATTTACCAAAATTACACAAAAATATCTTGAAATAGTAAAGAGTAAATCGCCATTGGCTTCAACCACAGCCTCCAGACAACTTTGGAATCTCCTGCACTGATTCTATCTTGAATCAGACACTTCCTTCCAAGAAATGAGCCATTTTCATGGTTCTAACAAAGATGAACATATCTATGTTACTATGGAGGTGGGCAACTATCTGAAAATAATTTTCTCCATTATTATGGCTGAACAATACTTACAAACTATCCCTGCGATGGGAAGGGTGTCAAGCAATTTGGGCGTGTGATGGGTGCTTCAATTTGTGTTCTACTTTCTCTCCTCTATCATTTTTTGGGGGGTAAGGGTTAGGGTGAGGGTTGGGGTGGGGGTTTCTTTCAAGAGTTTGAGTCATTCCAGTCACTAAAAAATGTCTGCTCATATACCTAGCAAAGTTTCAATCTCCCACTCTATTTATATATATCTCTCTCACTATCTATCTATCTATCTATCTATCTATCTATCTATCTATCTCTCTCTCTCTCTCTCTCTCTCTATATATATATATATATATATATATATATATATATATATAAAGAAATATACTCTTAATGTGTGCTATATCTATGGGATAAAGTGCTCAATAGAGATAGAGTGTGTGTAAATATAAAAGTAAACATTGAAGTTATCACTGATGCCATGAGTGTTGTTTTTCCTTGGCTATTTATATATACAGGTCAGTGATGCATTGTGGTTAGTCTATTTTGGGAGTTATTTTTATTTATTTATTTGGGTAAAATTATAGACTACCCACAATGCACTATTGACACATATATATAAATAGCTGAGAAAAAAACAACATTCATGGCCTGAGGATTGCATCTAGCATGAAGCGGCCTGTCACCTCTAAGTGTTAACTTCAATGTTCACTTTTATATATATATATATATATATATATATATATATATATATATATATATATATATATATATATATAAATTTTTTATTTAGTTTTTCCAGTATCCTTATGTTAATGAACAAAGAAAAAGTAAGGATGCTGGAAAAATTAAGTAGAAAAATTAATTAGATTTTGCTTGTCTCCCGTATTTAATGAAAGATGTTTAAAAGAAAGTTTACTCCTGAAATATACATTAACATATAAACACACACACACACATTTGAACACATCAAAATAAAATATGAATTAAACATTTATTGATGGGGTTAGGACTGAAGATAAAAATTTTAAATTAATGGCAATAGAGAAAGAAGAAAAATGGAGAAAAGTAAAAGAATAAAAAAATGACAGAGAAAATACAAGTAACAAAGGTAAAAAGCAAGTAAGTATAGAACGATTACTAATAAATTACTAGTATAGAATTGTTACTAATATGTTACAAGTAAGGAATGGTTACTAATAAGTTACTAGTATAGAATCATTACTAATAAGATACTTGTATGGAGCCGTTACTAATAAGTTACTAGTACAGAATCATTGCTAAAAACTTACTAGTATGGAACAGTTATTATAAGTTATCAGTATGGAGTGGTTACTAATAAGTTACTAGTATGGAACAGTTACTAAGTTACTAGTATAGAATGGTTACTAATAAGTTACTAGTATGCAATGGTTACTAATAAGTTACTAGTACGGAATGGTTATTAGTGTGGGACAGTTCTCTTTCCAAGATTTAGACTCCATGTTTTGTGTCCTTTTTTTCCTACCCAGGCTCACATAAACATGCCAAATATTGTTAGTGAGACAAACACACCAGTAAGCATCAAATTATAATACTTTCCATTCCTTCCACATGCTAAGACCGCAAAAAAATTGTCCTATCAGGGCGATAAGACATTTCTATTTTTGACAATAAATATATGTTTCAACAAAGATATATATTTCTGCCCTGAGAAATATCATGCTTTGTGATCCAGAAGAGGCTTTAAACTAACTATCAACTAACCCTGTCTTTGTAGCAGATCAAGTGAAAAAATTATTCTTTATCTTCAAAGGAAGTGAACACAAAATGCAAAGTTCAGTTAAGATAAAATGCAACCTTTATGAATGACACCCAAAACCACCTTGAAAAATCAACAAAAAGAAATCATGTTTTGCCATTCAACTGAAACGTGTTTTATTTCACCCAAACTTCTCAACAAAAGCACAGAAAAGAAACCAACAAAACTGGAATATATCATAAAAGCTGACCATCTCAACAATTCAAAATGATATGTCACTTATAAGCATTTATGTTCTCATGATCTGAAAGCAGAGACAACAATGTTTTTGTTCTCCTCAAAATAGAAGTTGTGCTTACTATCAACAAAATTCATTTTATCTTGGTTTGTAAAAAAATTTGCATTTCTTCTGTAAACAGGTGAGAGACACCTCAATTATTCTTCAAAGTTGAATAGAAAGCAAAGAGAAAATATGAAATAAAAATATAGAAAGAAAATAAATAAGAAACAATAAAAATGGTTCATCTTCCACATAGAATATGACATAGAAAAGGATTAAAAATTACATATTATCTTCCACATAAAATATAGCATAGAAAAGGATTCAAAATTACATATTACTCAGATCTGTCGTCTTTTCAATATTTTCCCTCTTTTTATTATTTTTATGTTTTATTTTATTTAGTTTATTAATAGTAGTAGTAGTAACAGTAGTAGTAGTACTGGTAATATTATTTTACTAGACTTCTTTTTCTATGTACCATACCCATTCAGGACATTGGTAATCATGGCTCTCCACAATTTGCTGCCTTTTATAGCTCTTAATAATTTTTGTCTTTTTGCTAATCTCCCAAATCTTGCTCCACCATCAGTTCCCTCTAGCTCACAAAGTAGGTTGTGCATTGTTTTCCTCTTGCCTTCAATCAATACTGTGAGTATCAAATTTTCTAAGCTTTCTTTCCTCATTATGAGCACCAGAAATTTTAAGTGTTTCTTCCTGATTTTATGTATAAGTGTACATTTTCTTTACATTATTTATAGAACTTTGTAGTTGCTTAAATGTTTGGTTCGTCGTATTTTGTTTTTTCTTTTTCTCACTGAAATCAACCTATGTTTATTTGTTTATTATGTTTTGCATATATCTTTACATAGTAGTAGTCATATAACAGTTCTCTGTGTCCTGAATAGCAACCAGGTTTGCTAGGTATATCTATTCCCTATGTTCGCCTCTTGTTCTCTATTTATACTTGTCTATCTAATTTGCATATGATGTCATATCCATCTTTCCTTGCAATCAACATTATTTATGATGTGTTGGCAAGGTGCTTCTTTCTTTCTTTCTTTCTTTCTTGTTTTCATTTTCTAACCATAACCAAATACAGGTTATTGTATCCTAAATTCATTTACCAGTAAGCTTTGGGCCACTGGTAACTTACTGTATGTTTAGATATAGGCCTAAATTTTGATCTAAAAATCTTGAGGTCGACTTGTATGCCAGTTCGACTTATACACCAGGTCATCTTTTATGTGTTAAGGAACTAAGGGAGGGAAAAACAAAATTATAATCAGATATTTTATGACAATTAAAAATCATTTGTAAGTCATGTATTTTTATATATACATTAGTTTAATATCAAGGCATGGGTCATTCCTGAAAAAAACTGGCATCCATCATTGATATGGGAAAATTCAGGGCCACTCAGTGACTTTTCCCTAGTTGTTCTTTATTTTCGTTTTTAATGTTTGGATAAATAGCACCTATGGCAAGAAACAGTTCTGTCTGCCCAGATATATTTGGTACCACCCAACACCTGCAACAACTTGCAGATACCATACTATATGCTGAGCTGTTGTTATTAAGTCCTAGAGAAAAAGCAGCACATTATTAACAAAAAAGTACAATTTAATCATTAAGCCATGTTAACTAACTCATTTTTAGCTGTGATTACAAGTGCTTCAGTGTCCTTTTTTTAATGCCTTCATCTAAAATATTTGTTTTTTTCTATAAACTTGTTTTCCTACACATTTTTAAGTTAAAGTTTTCTTTTTTTTTTAGCATTTTCTTATTTCTCTCTGTTATTCATTAAGTGTTATTAAATAAACAGAAAATCTTCAAGATGAAAAAAATCTCTACTTCTCAATTCTCACTTTATATACTCATTTATTTATTCTTTATTCTCTTTATATAATGTTTAAATATACTTTTTATATACCCTCTTTAAATATACTCTCTTTATCTACTCTCTTTATATACTCTTCAAATATACTCTCTTTATATACTATTCAAATATACTCTCTTTATACACTAAATATACTCTCTTTATATACTCTCTTTAAATATACTCTCTTTAAATATACTTTCTTTATATACACTCTTTATATACTCTTTATATATACTCTGTTTATACACTCTTCAAATATACTTTCTTTATACACTAAATATACTCTCTTTATATACTCTCTTTATATACTCTTTAAATATACTCTCTTTATACACTCTTAAAATATACTATCTTTATATACTCTTTAAATATACATAATCTCTTTATATACTTGAATATACCCTCTTTATACACTCTTTCAATATATTCTCTTTCAATATACTCTTGATATATACTCTCTTTATATATACTCTCTTTATATACTCTCTTTATATGCTCTATATACTCTCTTTATATATGCTCACTTTATATACTCTCTTTATATACTCGTTAAATATACTCTCTTTATACACTTTAAATATACTTTCTTTATATATACTCTTTATATATACTTTGTTTATATGTACTCTCTTTATATATACTCTCTTTATATATACTATCTTTATATATACTCTTTTTATATACTCTCTTTATATATACTCTCTTTATATATACTCTCTTTATATATACTCTCTTTTATATACTCTCTTTATATATACTCTATATACTTTCTTTATATATACTCTCTTTATATATACTCTCTTTATGTATACTCTCTTTATATATACTCTCTTTATATATACCCTCTTTATACACTCTCTTTATATATACTCTATATACTTTCTTTATATATACTCTCTTTATATATACTCTCTTTATATAGACTCTCTTTATGTATACTCTCTTTATATATACTCACTTTATATACTCTTTTTATATATACTCTCTTTATATATACTTTTTTATATACTCTCTTTATATATATTCTCTTTATATACTCTCTTTATATATACTCTCTTTATATCTACTCTCTTTATATATACTCTCTTTATATACTCTCTTTATATACTCTCTTTATATATACTCTATATACTTTCTTTATATATACTCTCTTTATATATACTCTCTTTATGTATACTCTCTTTATATCTACTCTCTCTATGTATACTCTCTTTATATATACTCTCTTTATATATACTCTCTTTATATACTCTCTTTATATATACTCTCTTTACATATACTCTCTTTATATATACTCTCTTTATATACTCTATTGTCATTAGTGTTGACATGTATGACTTTATGCAGAATCCTTAATTTTCTAATTTTCCATAAGGAAAATATTTTCATGCCTTCTTTTTCTTTTAATAGAAGAACATTCTTGAATGTCTTAATGCAGAAATTTGCCATCAATTTATGTCTTTTATAAGATTTCAGTTCTTTTGAAATAATCTTTACTCCCAAGTATTTTTCTTGTTCTTGTCGTAAATTTCTCTTACTTTATTTTCATTTCTTTATTGGTTTTTATTAAATCTTCCAATATTTTAAGATTTACCAATTTTCATTCAATTTATTTATTATTTAATTCTTCAAGAAACTTAAAATTCTTATTTTGATTCCTGTCTTTGAGTTGGACATTTTTCAATTGCAATATTTTGACTAAAACTGCTACCTTTCTATCCCTTTTTACCATTCCATGAGATGAAAGTGGGTGGCATCACAGCAATTGCAATTTCTTATTGAAATAATAAGTTTCTTTGAAAATTGTTGTTTTTTTATATTGGTTCTTTTCCAATATGAGTCAAGGTGGAGTAATAGATTGTGGCTTGGATTAAGGAATCAGAGAGTCAAGTTCAAATTCCACTTCAGTTCATTACATTCACCTATGTGTCAATAGTCTTGAGAAAGATATGAATCTATCTCTTCTCTCCTCAGCTATGGCTAAATAACAGGACAGACTGGGTTCTATAGCCTTGGATAGCAACTGGTCTAGGAGAAAGAAAACTCTGAATTCAAACCACTCTGGGGAGTTTTGGGCTCCATCAGGCTATCTTGCCCAAGACACACCCACTTCTGCTGTGGCTGCAGTACATGTGGTTCCCCTACAACTCTAATGAGTAAAAGGATTCACTATCATGATCTCTCCCAATAGTCAATTTTATGTTTATTTCTTCATAACAATGGATAGAAATTTAAGCCCAACACAATTTTATATAGATCAACTTGTTCAAAAAATAATACCCAATTTCAGAAGAAACATTTTGTGTTGTAATATATTATTATAATAGTTTCCCCAAAATATTACTCACTTCTAATGATTAAATTGTCCTCTTTGTTAATTTGATATCAATCCCTTTCATAATTTAATTCAAAACATTATATACCCGTTGAACATGAAAAAAGAAGACATGTATTTACTTTTTTGCATAAGTTCAAGCTTGCTCATAATGCCAGCATTGACGAATGATGGAGTAAAGAATGCACTTGTCATTTGATGGTATGTGCTGGTTTCTGAAGTTATGTGGTGACTATATGAGTCTTGAAGATCAACGTGGTAGAGGACATTCATCCACAATTGGCAAAAACATCTGAAAACTCTAGTTGTACAAAACCCACATTAAAATGTTGTAGAAATGTCTCAGATAACGAGTGTCAGCATTTCAACAATGTCAGAGTATCATGATGAAGAACTGAAACATTTTCCAAAAACTGAAATTGCACCAATAGAAGATTATAGTGACTGTCTGGAATCTAACTAGAGTGCCACTGCCAGCAAATGGATGAAACAAACATTCAGTTAAGCACACTGGCACTGGTTAATCAATGAGTTCCAATTCTGCTTCATGACAATGCTTGGCCACATATTACAAGGATGACACTGAAAAACCTCAGTGACTTTGGATACAAGACTTTGCTAAATCCACTATCTTCCCCTCATACACTGACTATCACTTTTTGAAACATCTTGTCAATTTTTTAAGCTAAACAAAGATGCAAAAATAAAAAAAACATGTTTCAGTTGAATGGCAAAACAATTTCTTTTTGTTGATTTTTCAAGGTTGTTTTGGGTGTGCAAGCTTTTAGAAGTTTATTGTAAAGGCATAAATAACTTGATAGCAGAAATGTATGCTGTACAGATGTTCAGCATTCATATTTTGACTGTTTCAAATACTTGTTTAAATGTATTAATTCAGGAATAAGAAGTTTATTTTAAAATCATTTTAAAATCCTTATCATAAGTTTTATTCAATTTATTCCATAGTCTGTCTGTATTTCTGAGATGAGGTATTTTGCATATAATGATATATTAATCATATAGTATGATGATGTTTTTGTTCCTCTGTAATCACCAACTTTTCCAGTTTTGTTATGTTAGACCCGGGCAGCTTGGCTCTCTCCAAGGTCCGTCTTACTTTCCATCTCAGTTTATCTGCCTGAGCCTGAGGGATGTTCAAGGCCACCTCCTCGACTCTGGCAATGATGTCCAAGGATGGCACTTACCTGATGGTTGTGGCGAAGTTGAGACCCTTATTCAATAATGACTCCTCAGAGGCACTCAGCTGATATTGTCTGATGTTGACTACTGCTTTCACTGGAATGATAACAACAAAGTTGCAATATGAGCTCTGGTAAAAACACGCAATGATAACAGCAAAATTGTAATATGAGCACTGGTAAAAATGGTTGCTGAAGACATTAGGTTTATAATACCCAGAAATTCATACCCAGATGTCCTCAAGGACACATGGCACAGTGGATAAAGGCATTGGTTAGATCCAGTGACAGGACCCAAAGAGTGTGAGAACTTTCAGAGGGAAATTAGCAGGAGATAACTGATAACTGATATCCATCAAACATGGCACGTGGAACTAGAACAGTCTACCTCAGTGAGCAAAATAAAGGGTTCAGTTTGAAATTCCAACCACCTGAAGAAGGCCAGATCATACAATGGCCAAAACGTTGTGATAAATATGGCGACAAAGTGAGGACAATAGTCCAAATAATGTAAATAAAATTTATTTCATTGATAGTTATTTTTACTTGTTTTTTGCTTCTTTTTTTTTCTTGTCCTTATATTGAAGTCTTTGGTTTTCTAACAGATCTAAGCAAGTCAACCTTCAGATCATTCCACATAAATATGGGAATGTTATTTTAATCAGTTGCTATTTTTAATTTCTGGCATATTTTATATCACAGTTGTTTGTTTTAACTTTCAAAAGGCATTTAGTTCAGTAATTTTAACTTGAACCTCTGTCCTACTACTATTCAGTTTATAATTTCACATGGGATTTTTATTCTAAGACTAGCAGCATGACCTGGTGTTCCCCATGCTTGATTCAAAAATCATACAACTCATACAGCAATCGCTATCACTTGACTTAAAATATTTTTGCTCTTCCTTGCCTTTAAAGGAGTGCCCTTTGCTGTGCTGATGTTGCTACATGCCTTACTTCTTGCCTCACACTGCAAATTTTTTCTAAACTCTATACTAAACATTAAATCTGTTACGAAAAAAGAACTAAACAAAATGAACACAAAATGATCAGCTTTAAAAAAGGACTCGTAACTGGAAAAACCAAATGAAAAAAGAATGTTAACAACAAATACTTTTTCACACCCAACCCAGTTCTGCGGAATCAGAATCAACATTGAGTTTAAGCAAGCGAATGAGCCAATTGGAGTAAAGTGCCATGCAGATTTAAATTTTTCCCACTTGTGACGAATGCAGCTATCAATTTTTTTTTGCATGCTAGCATGCTAGTTAACATTCATGTCAGTCAGCTGTTGGCTCTTATGCTGGCCAATAGAATCTTCCTGCCTATTCATGGCAGCCAGCTATAGGCTCTCATGCTGGCCAGTACAAAAATAGCTGCAAACTACATGAAAACTGCCATAGATGCATGAAAAAATCGATTATTTCCACTATTGATGGGAGTTGGGAAATGCAAAGTTGATCTTGGCCTTCCAGCTAACTTGGAGCATGTGCACATAAATTTTAAATGGTGCAAATCCATTGAAAATTGCAGCCGTGCATTTGTTACACACACACACACATCCTGCCTTTTATAGATAGAGATCATTTTGTATTTTGTAGGCATGGCTTTCTGCAATGTTTCTCTTGTATTGCCATAACAAATATCAAAAACATCTACAGGAAGTTGTTTCAAAATGGCCAAACACCAAGTATTTTTCTCTCCTCAATGACAACTTCTGGTTTGTTTCATTACTGAACAACACCATTTAAGTGAAAAAATGAAATGCAAATACTGCAAAGTTATAGCAGTTTTATTGATAATAGTATTTTAGCTGATGTTTTATTATAATTACATTTGTTTTATTCAAGTTCAATTAACAGCAAATCACACCAAAAAGAATGTTTACAAAAAAGAAGGACATTTACTCTTCATGCAGTTCAGTGGCAATAAAATTCAAGGATTTATAGAAAGACAAATTTGTACTATTTTTTTCAAAGCTAAATTATTGTATGAATGAAAGCAAGTTGAAACAATCAAAAATATATTTTCATGACTAATACTTATTTATAAGATAGTCTGGTAATGATTATTTTTCTTATCAACGGTTAATAAATATATAAATATATATATAAATATATATATATATATAAATAGACAAAAAAAATTAACACACACACACACTTATGCATGTATGAAAATTTCTCCGAATTAACCAGTAGAGAGACAATATTTATGAATAAAAATGACAACAGGAAAACTGGTAATTGCTGACGCGTTTCGTCCAATGTGGACTTTATCAAAGCAAAATACGAAAATGAAATTAAATGAACAAAGTAACTAATAAAAACAAAAACAGAATGTACCTAGCAACTGGAATGTAGAGAAACACTATTTTCATATTTTTAACTGAAAAATAACGTCAGTAATTGTCACGTGTGGAGAATATTGTCATTATATCTGTGTTGATGTATTCAACCATTTTCTTTTGATTTTATGAATCTGTTGTGTATATTTGTTTTTAAGAGCAGTAATTTTGTTAAGAAAGGTGAAATAGGGAAAAAACCTGGGCGTAGATTAATATTTGGGTAATTTTCTATGGCAGCACTCTCCAGAATTTTCCTTCTGAGTGATTTATTTTCTTTTTTTATTAGTGTAGCATTTTTAAAATCAAAATTATGGTTGAATTTATTTCTATGTATGACTAGTGCATTAGCTAAGTTGTTTTTTGTGAGGTCTCTTTTGTGCTCATAAATGCGTTTTTTCAAACTTCTACTTGTTTCTCCAATATATTGAGAGGAACAGTTTTGGCAATTTATTCTATAAATGCCTGCTTCAGAAATATTAGTCATTTATATATGTTGGTTACATAACGACAAAATTATCAAGAAGGCTTACTTTACACATGTTGGATTCTAGTTCTATTGCACAACATTTAAAAGAACATTCCTGTCCACATTCACATGTTCAGAGAAATATTAATTGACAATACAAGTATACTCCACAATGAATATAAAAAGCATTGAGTTCAAAACAGCATAAATTATAGTAATTCAGCTTAAAATGTCAAATGCATGTGAAACCAGCTTAACCAATGGATATTAAGCAACACAAAGTAGAAATATATTAAATTTATAAAAGTTTCCTATTTCTTCTGTATTGTATCATACATATATATATATATATATATATATATATTAGGTTGGTGCAAAAATAATTTCGTTTTCTAACATATGTTACTATGTGAGAAAACGAAATTATTTTTGCACCAACCTAATATATATATATATATATATATATATATATATATATATATATATATATATATATATATGAGTATATATGTATATATATATATATATATGAGTATATATGTATATATATTTTAACTTAAAAATATCAAATTCTTTTTGTTAAGTTAGTATGTGTGTGAGAGAGAGAATGAAAGAGAGAGAGAATGAAAGAGAGAGAATGAAAGAGAGAGAGAGAATGAAAGAGAGAGAGATAAAAAAAGATGAGCAAATAAATTTTTCAATGCATTCTCAAATGCCTAAAACAAAGAAACAACCTCTTCCCCATACATTTCAATCTAGAGTTATAATATTTAAGAGCAAGATGGCTTTTGACATTGAGGAATGAAAATGACTCAGACAAAGCAAATAGGATTAACTTCCCAGCTATAAAGAGCAGGTCAGAGTTTGTTTGTGTGATTTTAAATAATATTTTCTATGTTCAGAGTTTAAACATTGGTTATTTCAGATTATTTAAATAGTTCTTCAGAAAACCACAGAAAAATACTAATGTTACTAAAATTTAAATTGATATTCTATTCAGTGATTGGTCTTTTTGTGCATAAGATTTTACCCAGTGATTATATTTTTAATTTTATATAATATAATTTGTTATGTATCTGCTTTTTGTCAGTGGTTTGTATTAGGTTGGTGCAACAATAATGACGTAATAATGTCGTTTTTTGACGTTAAAAAATACGTCAAAAAATGACATTATTACGTCATTATTTTTGCACCAACCTAATAAATATAGTCTAAATCTATTGACCTCTCTTGCTCTGCCCTCTCTTCCTTTTTATCTCTCTCTATATATATCTCGCTCCTATCACTCTCTCTCTTTCTCTCTCTACCTATCTATCTATCTATCTATCTATCTCAGTCTGTTTTTTTTTGTCTTATTTTTTAAATCATTTCACCTCAAGCAAGGCAGGTGTGCCATAAGTACACAAGGAGTTACAGAGAGTGAAAGTGAGAGAAAAGACTTCTTATAGCAAGGATTGAGGTATAGATAAAGGATGAACAGAGTTCAAGACAACAGAAGATGGTGATTGATGTTGCATTTAACTTTTTGAAGATAGTAGTTATCAGGGAAACAAGTAAACAGAAGGAAGTTCCACTCAGGAAATGTGAGAAAAGAAACCGTTGGAGTAGAAGTGGCAGTTACATTTAACTATTTCAACAGTAAAAGGGTGGGACCTAGATGCTAATCTAGTAGCACACTTAAACTCATGTAGTCAGGACACCAGGGAAAAAAGCTCATAAGAGAAGTTGCCATGAAAATATTTGCAGAAAAGACAGAGGGAAGCCACATCACATATGTGAGAAAGTGACTGAAGTCAAGATGCTAAGTCAGGATTGATTACATTGCAGGTCCTTCTTTGGATTTTGTCAAGAACATTGAGATAAAAAGCAGGAGAACCAAACCACATTTGGCAACAGTATTTAATGCACGGATGAATAGTAGATTTGTAAATGTACAAGATGGACTTTGATGAGAAAAACCTTCTGGCTGAACAATGAACCAACTTTCCTTGCAGTAGATGCAGCAATTGATTCAATGTAGTTGTTCCTCTTCAAGTCAGTTGAAAACATGAGGCCAAGAAGGTGCAGTGAAACACTCTCCAGGAGTCAAACATCAACCATGATGATGGTGGGTAGTTTAGTTTTGGAGGCATTAAAATTTACAAGCTATTTCTTGTCCCAGTTATCCACTGATTGAAGGTCCATGGCCAGTTTAACGTTGTCAGCTCTGATAGATTTGTTATTGAGACAGGAGTGAATGCCTACTTGGGAAATGATGACATCAGGAATATCATTGCTAAAGGTCAGAAACAGTGTAGGACCCAGGATCTATCTATCTATCTATCTATCTATCTATCTATCTATCTATCTATCTATCTATCTATCTATCTATGTATGTCTGTTGGTTAATATCCAACACTGTTCATATTGATTAATATTATATTAGTATGTTCATATCTGTCTATCTATGTGTATGATATAATGATATATAATTTTATATAATTCTATATATCAACAAACAGTATATAGAAAAATAATATAAAAAATTAGAAAAAAAAAGTTTTTGTGATGCATTTCATCCATTAAGATTTCATTGGACTCTGTTTTGTTGATGTTACTACATCTATAGATGCACGTGGCAACATCAACAAAACCCAGACCAATGAAATCTTAATGGATGAAATGCATCACAAAAACTTTTTTTTTTCTAATTTGTCATACTGTCTATCTATCCATCTATCTATCTATCTATCTATCTATCTATCTGTATGTCTGTCTGTCTATCTATCTATCTATCTATCTATCTATCTCAGTCTGTTTATTATCTATCTATCTATCTATCTATCTATCTATCTGTCTGTCTGTCTGTCTGTCTGTCTATCTATCTATCTATCTATCTATCTATCCCAGTCTGTTAATTATCTATCTATCTATCTATCTATCTATCTATCTATCTATCTATCTATCTATCTATCTATCTATCCCAGTCTGTTAATTATCTATCTATCTATCTATCTATCTATCTATCTATCTATCTATCTATCTATCCCAGTCTGTTATCTATCTATCTATCTATCTATCTATCTATCTATCTATCTATCTATCCCAGTCTGTTAATTATCTGTCTATCTATCTATCTATCTATCTATCTATCTATCTATCTATCTATCTATCTATCTATCTATCTATCCCAGTCTGTTAATTATTTATCTATCTATCTATCTATCTATCTATCTATCTATCTATCTATCTATCTTTGTATGTACTGGTCTCCCTACATTTCTAGCCTGCATTAGTGACTGCAGTAGTTATCTTTAGTCCTTGATCCCTGCTAAAAACAATCAAATACTGAGTTTCAAGGCATGCAGATTTTCTTTAAAAAATAGTTTCATATAATCCAATCATTCTCCTCTCACAACAGTCAATATATACATATATGCGTAAAATCTATAAAACCCATATAAGTCTTATCTCAGTCTTTATTTGACTTTATTGTATAGAACAGTACAATTAACTTTGCAAAGCAGACAGAATCATTAGTGGTTCTATGAAAAGTAATGGAAGATGACAATCAAATGAAGACATTTTACTGAAGGAGAGAAATACTGAAAATGAATACAATACCATTAATACAATAGTAGGAACAGTTCATGGATAATTATTAGGTTGGTGCAAAAATAATTTCGTTTTCTAACATATGTTACTATGTGAGAAAACGAAATTATTTTTGCACCAACCTAATAGTAAAGTAATTCCCTACAAGTAATATCAGCTGAAAAATGTAAGAAGTAAGTTTGTGTACATAGATACATATATATATATATATATATATATATATATATATATATATATATATATATATGGTATAAATAAAATGACAATTGGAAAAAAGATCTTAGATTTTGCCGACGCGTTTCGTCTTCCGACTTTTTCAAGGTAAAAATGAAATCGAAATGTTCTTGTTGTTATAGTTACATTAAAAAAAAATCCAAATTTAAAAAGATAGACGCTTCTGTCTAAGCCTTTTTTTCTGGTTAATGTAAATTACCTTTATAATAAGAGATCTTTTTAAATTTGGATTTTTTTTTAATGTAACTATAACAACAAGAACATTTCGATTTCATTTTTGCCTTGAAAAAGTCGGAAGACGAAATGCGTCGGAAAAATCTAAGATCTTTTTTCCAATTGTCATTTTATTTATACCAATCTGTCTTGTCCACAGAATTTATCTAGGTATTTAACTATATATATATATATATATATATATATATATATATATATATATATATATATATATGGGCACATGGGTGAGTGGTTAGAATGTTTGCCTTCTGACCATGATACCTGGGTTTTAATCTCACCATGGTTGATTTGTCAGAAAGGTAACTCATTAATGTTATCGATCTGGAGGGGTCGATCCCAGCATACAGCACTTTTGGAAAGTGCCTGAAAACCATACTTTGGCTTCACCCAAGCCTTGTGAGTTAAATTGGGTAGATGGGACCCTGAGCTAGCATGAAGTCACAAGTCATCGCGACTGAGTATTTGAGTGTGTTGGCCTTGATCAGATTGTTAATCATGCTAGATAACATTCTTCTCAGACCAGAAACTGTAACTAAGGCCTGCTCAGCAAAGTTGCAGTATAAACCACAGGTGGGCACTGTGGATGTTGAACAAAAATGCACTTGAACAAGCATCTGCAATAGCATTAATGATTATTTAACAAATATATGTATATCTGTATATTTAGACAGCATATCTTCATTCAAACCTTTCATTGAATAATATAGACAATTTGTGTCTATTTATTTTCATATGGCTCCTTTCTAGTTCTCTAAACATTTTTCAGATACAAGTTTTATTGCACAACATCGAAAAGCATATTCCTGTAAACCTTCACATTACAGGAAAATAGTTGTTGCAAACACCAATATACTGTACCAGGAAATAATAAGCAAAATCTTCAAAGTCTGAAGGCCCTCTATATCAAAATCAACCAACAACACTTAACAAAATTTATTATGTGTATAGCAGCAACATATTAATTTGCATATAACATTTAATGTCATTTTACATTTCTGCCAATTCTTGGTTAACATTCATATAGTGAAACATGAGTTTTGCAAAAATTACAATGGATAAATTTTAAAATAATGTTTTAAAAAAATGACCATCAAATTGGAATGCAGATTTTATGATGTTGCAATAAGTTTGTTTTTGTAATTTAACCCCTGAAGATGAAGAAAAAAAACATCCATATTCCCTCCATATTCCACAAGTTCCACTTAAACAGATTCTTCCCACAAACCACTGCCCTGTGGAACAGATTCTCAAGAGGATGTTTCGGCAATCACTACAATCAGAACCTTTTTAAATATAGAGCTAATAATTACCTTCCTTTCCTTTTCAATGGACCTTGTACAGGATGAACCTTACTAAGTAGATACAATATGTCTACATCATTCAATGAAATATATATATATATATATATATATATATATATATATATATACAAACACACACACACATATATATATATAATGGATATATATATATATATATATATATATATATATATATATATATAATGGACATATATATATATATATATATAATGGATATATATATATATATAATGGATATATATATATATATATATATATATATATATATATAATGGATATATATATGTATATATATATATATATATATATATATATATATATATATGTGTGTGTGTGTAGTAATGTCAATAGAAACATTTCTATTCATAGAGAAATTGTCATAATGATAATTTTAAGGGTTTGTTTACCTGAGCCTTAGATTCTGAAGATACTTGAATATTTTTTTAAAATCAGTCATGCTATATTTTTAACTTCTTTTCGATAGAGCTTTATCAGTCTCATTTTTTTTTTTTTTTTTGGCATCATTCTCTTTTTTCTTATTTTCTTCCCTAACCCTAACGCTAACCCTTTCTTTCACATTCCAGTTTCTGGTCAGTTTTCTCTCCTCTTTTGATTACAACCAACAATTGCAACTATTCATTGCAGATAAACAGACTTATCCTATTTAAGTATCCAGGCTTATTTATCTCCATACATAGCTTCTAGACACTTCTTTCTCTGTATTTTCTTATTAGACACCTTCAGTCACACTTTCATTCTCTATTTTCTTATCTCATAGATGGTGCCAAGGAACTTATGGAGAAAACCTAAAAAAAGAAAAACATATTTTGAATCATTAGCTTTCAACTGGTGATGTCATCTTGTTTGCTTCAGCTGTCCTCCACAAAAAGCCACCAAAGATTGTATTCATGACCCTGTAAGTGGTATTCAAAGCAGGTGTCTCGTCTCTTTTTTCCTTGGGCTTGAAAATGTGACTACGTACATAGCAACTGAAGTAGATAAGAGAAGAAAAAAATGGATAAGTGAATAAGCAAAATAAAATAAACAAGTAAAATAGAAAATAAGAGAATGAAACATTGAACCAGTTCAGCTGACATCAGGGCTACATATTAGAAAAAAAAAATTCTGTTGTCTGTTTAAAATGATGAGAAACAAAGATAAAGATATTTTTTCATTTTTAAACGCAAATGGAAAAAATTTAATATCAAAAGTAGAAGTGGTGTATCTGCAATTTTCAGATATTAAAAAGATGGCAATCATCACAAGGAGGTTATGTGGCATCCGTCGGTCTCAAGAGACCGACGGATATGCACCCAAAGAGGTTATAAAAGAAAAATAGTTGTTTAACACAACATAGCTTCCTTCAAAGGAAGATGTAAGTGCAGATTATGAGAATATATAAGATAGATCTAAACTTGGCCCCAAACTTGGAGAGGTTAAGATTGTAATGATCAGGGAAGCATCTTCTCAGGAGTCTGTATCACAAATTAGTGGTTCTCAGAAAGAAGTTGTTTGAATCGAACTTCCTCCTTACCAATGGAATATGAAGGGAATGGGGATAATTTGCCCCCATGAATATGACATAGTGGGTCTTAGCTGTGGTCTGAACTAAGGAAAATACCTTTCCTGAACATTTGCCATGGAAATAGTGATAGATTGATTGATTGATATGCAAGTTATTTAAAGCCAGAAAATATTTTTAAATTGTAAGAATTGGAAGGTGTTAGTGATACAAGTATAACTAATCAACCCATAGCTTGGGGGAGAAGAGGTGGAGTCATACCTAACCAGAATTTGATAAACAAATAACAATGTGGATATAAAGTGGGGAATCAAGTCTATATTACAAGCAATATATAAACTGATCCCTCACTTAGTGGCCATTTTAGTTTCTATGCATTTAATATTCCAGAGAATGTACATAAATCGAAGAGACCTGTCTGCATAGCTAATCAGTATTTCATTGATTGCTTCATTCATTTTCTACAGCATATCAACCTTTGGCAAGCCACTCACATTCAAGCAAATCACCTTCAGTTCCTTAGTATTCCATTAGTGAGAGGTAAGTTCCAATCTGACAGCTTCTTTCCATGAACCACCATTTTTGAAACCGACTCCCAAGAGGATACTTCCCTGATCACTTCAATCTTAAGCTGTTCAAGTCTAGGGTTAACTTTTATCCTCCCCACATATCCCCATAAATTATGTCACTTGCCTCTTACTCAGGGTTTATGGCCATATCATGTTGAAACACTGATTCCCCTGTGACCACAGAAGTTAAGCAATGTTAAGCCTGATCCATACCTAGAAGGGTGACCACTTAAGAATACCAGGCCTATGTTCTGCCCCCACCCCCAGCTATAGGTTAATCAGTAAGTCTTATGTCACTAAGAACATTATTAACTCAAGAAGTATTATACGGGTATTTACACATAAGTAAATATAATGAACACAACTGGAATTGGAACTTGACTTTCTGATTAACAATTCCAAGCTATTAACCATTAACCATTAAACGACCCACATATCCAACCAAGCTAACAGAACCTGGTATCCTCAAGTGGTCACCCATATAGCCACTGACCAAGCTCAATGTTGCTTAACTTTGGTGATCATATAGGAGGGGAAATGTCGTTTCAATGTGATCTCACCATAAGCCTAAATATCGATAGTGCAGTGATAGAAAAGCAACATTTCATCTGTGGAGAAATAGCTGTAGAGTTGTTAATATAAAAACAAAAAGATGTTAGGAGCGAAGAGAGAGGCTAGCAGGACACCAGTATTGTTCTCATGCGCCTCAGAATGCCATTAACAACAACATTCATCAAAACTATTTGATCAGAAAGACTTGATAACAGAGAAAGAAGAGATTCCATAACTGGCAAGTTTCTGTAGTAATCTACACATTGTTAAAAATCTTTGGGATATCTAAAGTGATTGCTCTTGGAATGTATTTGTCATCATGGTCAGGGAGGTGCCTTATTAATAATACTGTTCTGGAGAGACTATACCCAAAAGGGAGTACTATTGGGGAGTGCCTGAAAACCATTGCCATGAGTTGACTAAAGGCTTGTGAGTGAAAGAGTGTAGACAAAACTCTTCAGAAGCCATTAATGAATGTGCAAGGAGAAAATCATAAGTCTTCATGACAGAGAGTTTCACTATACTGGACATGATCAAAACTGGTATTCCCAATACATTATGCACTCTTGGAAACTGTAACTAAGGTTCACACAGTATAGTTCCAACATTTAGTGAGTGTTGAAGAAAAATAAATGTACCAGAGCAGGTGTCTACAAAAGGGATTAGGAAGACATCTCAGCAGACATGACCACTGGTCTATCCACACACCTTACCAGTATCAATTTCAGCTCTGAAGATTGATGAATCAACCCTCCACTTGTGCTATCACTTGACTAATCCACTCTGGCCACTCTCCTGACACCAACCATGAGACTGGTCAACCAAACTGCTACTTACACCCAGCCTTACAAACTACATCCTTACACTTAATCACTTTCCTTACTAATGGCAACTAAAGAACCACATATCAACAATTTTCTCACCTTTTTACACAATTATGTATGTATTCTGACAAAATTGGCCAATAAATGCTGTTGAAATTTGAATACTAGTTTGTTGCTTCCTTTACAAGCATATACTCATTGTAGCACCTCTATACTCTTATTTGACCAAATAGAAATGAATTTTCAGCACTGCAGCTATGTGTAAAATAAACTGGAGCATGCACAGCATGAATTTTAAAAAGGACACTTTTTGGGGGTAACACTGCAAACAAAAAAGGACACATACTTCTAGAACAGAATCCTGTGTTTGCTTGTTCACTTACTCTCACACTGACTGACTTCTTTCAGCAACAAAGTAAATTCAACTATTCAATTTCTTTTTACAGGAATTATCATAAGAGCATTCCAACCTTTACTCATCCTTTCAAGAATTATCCAGAATGCTCCTGATACTAAAAATTTTGTTTCTTTTTTTGTCTGTCTAATTTCATTTAACCATTTCAATACCAAAAAGGTTTATTTATCAGCACATATTACTCTCCCAACTTCAGAAAATTTTGAAAATGGTGAAAACATACTCCCACTAATGTTTATTTTTTTATAAACTAACACTTCTTGAATAAATCCATTAATTCATGGACAAATGTTTTATTAATTTATTATTAATTAGTTGAATTTTAGCATAATTTTCATATTCAAGTGTTTATTTACAAATGAATTCTTTGTACAAATGTGACCAGAAAATAAAAAAAAATCATTTTTGTAAAATAGAAGAAAATAAATTTTATTTCAACTCCTTTCCTCTTTTAATGACAACAAACTTTATGTAAATGGATAAAACAATTTCATGGGATTGAAATGGTTTTGTCAGATAGTAAATGGTGATTCCTAAAAATTATCTGATTGATGAGCAAATACAAAGTCTGCCAGATTCAAAAATTGTCTTCTGAAATCCAAATAATTTGTCTGTTATCTGTATTAGGAACTAATGCATAATAATTGCAAAGTGTTATAATGTAATAGACATTGCACTCATCAGGTTGTCAAAAGAAGCTAGGTTCAGAGTTGACCAGAGATGACCCCAGAAGGGCATAGAGATCTATTGGCAATGCTGACCCTATTAAGAACATTTGAGAGCAAATATATAGATGCATATGATGAACTGTTGGATGGGTATATAGATTACATTTGGAGAATGTAAGGTCCACATATCAGTTGAAGGCATAGAGTTTGCACTTCAGTCAGGCTGAGAGTAAGTGACAAAATCAGGATTTTAATAAAATTTAATGTTAAGTAATGCAGATTCAAATCTCATTTTTGTTGAAACACCCACTTCATATAACTTTCAAGAAATGGCTATAGAAAGGTAACTCCTAAAGCCAATCATGTGACTTAAATATGTAGATAACACTACCATATTTTAGACCTCCCAGTAAGTACTGAACTCAATCAGGCCTTCCATATATTTCCCCATAAGAAATGAAATGGTCAGTTGCCTGATTGGATTCAAAATATGGGTATATTGTAAGGCAACATTCACCAGAATACCTGAACTTCAATTCACACCGTCCATATACAAATGTCAAGAAAAAGAATGCCTGTTGCCTGTAACATTAGATTATACATGTAAATGGCAACCTTGACACATGCCAATAGGAGATTATCAGCATTAGACACACTCTTCATGAGTAGTTAGGCTTTTCTGTCACCTCATTCACACTTCTCCTTGGTACTTTGAAAAGGAGTAGAGGCTTATCCCTTGTTTCCTCTTTAGGATTAGGTTTCTGGTCCCTTCTTTTCCTTCTCTTTTATTCCCAGTGGTTCCTTGCATTATCATCTTGTTGGGGGTAGTACCTCTTACTCTGTAACCCTCTACCTTGAGTGGCTCCTAGGCCTTGTACAGGGTGAACATTGTTGTCATAAAAAAAAAATTAAAAAAATAACAAATAATTTGCAAACATAACATCAGCTTCCACAAGCAGTGACAGAAGGGTCAAGGACAATTAAATATCTGACAGTGTCTACCATACATAAGGGGTTCACCCCAAGGATCTGTATAATGAAGATTCAAGCCTTGTGTTATCATTTTAAGAGCTCAACTACTGCATTACATATAGCCAAATGAACAGGTATATTTTGATAGAATTTAAGCAACATTCTTAAATTTCACACTCAACCATCAAAAGAAGCTAGGTGTAGAACTGGCCTGAGATGACCGCAGCTGGGAGTGGAGATAAATGACTCACTCATTATTGTATGAAAAATCATTGGACATATGGAGAAGAAGGCTAGTCTATCACACATCAAGATGAAGAATGTAAGGTCCACTTATCAGATGTCGAGAGTAACTTACAATTTTTTATGACTGATTGAAATTTCTTATGGTTTATCAATCCTCTTTGGATTATTTAAAACTAAAACATATGTTGGTTGTAAGAATAAATCTTTTTTGTGGATGAATATTGCATTATCAATTTTTAAAAAAATAACAATGACATTTTCTGATACAAGTCTGACTATTTAACTCAAAGCTGGGGGAGGAAATGGATTCATATCTTTCCCAAGTGTATTTGCATGTAAGTGAATGTAATGAACCTGACTGAAATTTGAACTCAGCTCTCTGATTTCTCATTCACTACTATCCATTACACCACCTGCACATCCAAGTAGTTGACAAAATCAGAAGTTAAATGAAATGTAATGTTAAGTAATGAATATTCAGGTCTCCTGTTATCATTTTGCCATTTTGAAATTGCAGATAAGGGAAGAGAAACAACTGTATTTATATATATATATATATATATATATGTGTTCTCTGGGTCAGGTGAAATTTAAAGGAAGGCTGAAGCTTATCCCAGACCTCAAGTGGAACTCATATACATTAATGAATTGATGTATAGCATTGCCATTTTGATAGCATATAAGTAACACTCTACTCTTGAAATATTCTTTGGCAAAAAATAAAATACAGATATGATATTTAAGTTTGTTTTAAATCATGAAAGGGTGTAAAGATCAAATAAGGATGACTTATTGTTGATTGAAAGCAATAATAGATTTATGTTGATTTCTATGAAATCAATATAAAAATTCTCCTTAAAGAGGGATAGAAAATGGATTCTTTTCTCATGTGACTGTCCGAATGTATCCAATTACTGATTATCCTTATATCTGCGCAATAAAAAAGTCGCTTTGCGAAGCGTGTTCCCAGGATATAGCCTGATGCCCAGAAATAGTTTGGAGATAGCAGAGGAGTTTCATTTCCTCATAATGTCCTAAAGTGTCCAATTACCAAATGGAAGTATTACTCATCAGCAATAAAAAAAAAAGACATTTGGAAATGGTCACTGTGAACATTTAGTTCTAAACCCAGAATTGATGTAAAGACAGAAATGGGTTTAATTTCTTTAGATGAAGGCAAAAGGGGTTTCTTGTTACATGGTTTGTTTTTCTTTTGTCTGATTCTTTCAATAAAAGTGCGACTAAGATTGTTTGGAAGAGATTGTCATCCTGTATTGTCATAAAACAGTGGGTTATTTGCATTTCCTTCCATTCTTCTTGATAAAAATCTCCATAAAAAGCTTTCTGTTGGTCCCATAGAGAATACATTGTAACACTTACTTTTGATTGTATATCTTGTTGTATCATTTGAGTTGAAATCAAATTATCAGACAAGAAGGTCAATAATTGATTATTGCAGAAACTTGATACATAGATAATGACTCCGAGGTCCTTCTGCAGTTTCCATTTCCAAGGTCAGAAATTTTATTGTTATGAACTGGAACTCTCCTTTTACATCCTGGAGAGTTTGTACTCTTTTTAATCCTGAACTATTGCTGCTTTTTACCTATTGCAAGATTTACCATGTTTGATCCAATGATCAAATCTTATTGGTTGATTGGAAAGAAAGAAACAAAGAAAGAAACAAACAAAGAAACAAACAAACAAAGAAAGAAAGAAACAAAGAAGAGTACAGAAGAGATTAAAAGAGAAAGAAACAAAAAATGGATAAAGAAAAGAATAAGGGAAAGAATTACAGTTAAAGAAAGGAGAAAATTTGCTGAGACAGAGAGAAAGAAACAAAGAAAGAAAAAAGAAAAGATCAAGAGAGAAGGGAATTTGATCACAAAGTTACAGGATAAGAAATGAAGAAAGAAAGAGAAAATAATTTAATAAAATAAAGAGAGAAAGGAAAAAAGAAAGAAAGAAAGAAATGAAGAAAGAAAGAAATGAAGAAAGAAAGAAAATATTTTAATGAGACCAAGGGGGAAAGAAAGAAAGAAAGAAAGAAAGAAAGAAAGAAAGAAAGAAAGAAAGAAAAATAATTTAATGAGACTAAGGGAAAAAGGGAAAAAGAAAGAAATGAAAAAAGAAACAAATTAATGAGACAAAGAGAAAAGGAGAAAGAGAAAGAAATAATTAAAAAAACTAATTAAGAAAGAAAGAAATAATAATTTAATCAGATAAATAGACTAAATTGTCTAAGAAAGAAAGACAAAATGAATGAAGAAAGAAAACATTTAATGTGACAAAGAGCGAAAGAGGAAAAAAAAGAAAAATAATCTAATGAGACAAAGTGAGGGAAAGGGAGAAAAAGAAATAAAGAAAGAGAAACAATAAGTGAGAAGGGTGAAAGAAAATGAAGAAAGAAAGAAAGAAAGAAAGAAAGAAAGAAAGAGAAAATTATTTAATTAGAAAAAGAGAGAAACATAAGAAAGAATGAAAGAAATGAAAAAAGAAAGAAAGAATTGGTTAATGAGAAAAAGAGAGAAAAAAGAAAAATGAGAAAAGAAAGAGAAGAAGAGAAAGAAAAAAAGCAAATGATAACAAAAGTGAAATTAAGAAAAAAAAGGAATTATTTTGAATATTGAAGCTCAAGAAGAGTTAATGAAAAAAAAAAAAAGATGGCTGAATAAGGGAAGAAGCAGATAAATGAATATAGAAGAAAAATCAGAAACAAGAAAAGAAACATGACAAAAATGTAAAAGACAAAATGGTGATCAGGCTATGAAAAACCTAAAGGAGAAAAAGAAAGAAAAAGAAAAATGAAATATGAAAGAATAAAAAATAATAAAGATAAAGAATGAAAGAAAAAGAATGAAATAATAAAGAAAAAGAAGAATGCAATAAGAAAAATGAAATTAAAAAGAAAGTGAAGAATGGAATAAAAAAAAGAAAAAGTATAAAATTAGAAACAAAAGAAAAAATAGAAAGAATAGAAAAAGAAAGAAAAAGAAGAAGAGAAAAAATAAAATAGAAAAAGAAGAAGAGAAAAATAGAATAAAAAAGAAAAAGAATAAGATCAAAAAGAAAGAATAGAAAAAGAAAGAAAAAGGAGAAAGAAGGAAGAAAAGAAAGAATAGAAAAAGAAAGTAAAAAAGAAACAAGAAACAAAAGAAAGAAAAATAGAATAGAAAAAGAAGAAAGAAAAGAAAAACAGAATAAGAAAGAAAAAGAATAAGATAGAAAAGAAAGGACAGAATATAAAAGAAAAAGAAAGAAAGAAAAGAAAATAGATCAAAAAAGAAGAAATAAGAAAAAAAAAGAAAATATTGAACAAGAAAGACAAAGAAGAATAAAACAAGACAGATTATCCAAAGTCTTGAACAAGTCTTTGCTTTCAACCAATAAACCAATTGTGTATTCGTTGCTCTTATGTAATTAGAGAGGAGCAATAAAGACACAGAAGGTCATTAGGACCATAATCGGATGAAATATATTTCTAGTTGTCTAACGAGTATGTGAAATAAGCGACAAGGGTAAGAGTACAGTTGGCTTGTGAAGTGAGTGTTCCCACCTAAGGAACTAGAATGTAATACATCTATAAGTTGATATATGTTGTGAAATAAAGCCCAGGTCATTCTGCTGGTTTTCATGGGCATAAAATCAAATTAGTCAGTAGAGAGTAGAATATATACTTTTATGAATGAGTATAGCACATGTTCAGACAATGGGCACCAATTTAATATGAGATAGGAAACTTCTATCCACTCACAAAGTTAATTTAGCTACCTTCCTCATGAACAAGCAGAAATTGTTTCATTTTTTATTCATTATATCATGGCATTCTGATCTGATAGTAGCATGCATTTATATGGCTATCTATAACTATGCTTTTGAAGATTTTACAAGCATAAATAAACAATGACAGCTTAGAAATTAGATTATTTTGATGCAACCTCTTACTGAAAGATAGAATGCTGGCAATGAAATTCAATAGGAATTCAGATGTCATTCTTAGAGGAGAAAGTAACACTAAAAAAGGGTCAAAATCTTAAAAATACCATATTTGACAGCAAAAAAGATGAACTGGCATATTAAGGAAAGGTTTTAGTGTATTTGAGTATGACGTTTATAGTATGTAGCAGTAGATTAAAAAAGATCACAGAATCATTTTAGCTACAGCAGAAAATATTACTGTATATAAAAAGCAAGCTAGTAGTAGATTACAAAAGATCACAGAATCACTTTAACTATAGCAGAAAATATTACTGTATATAAAAAGCTAGTAGTAGATTACAAAAATCACAGAATCACTTTACCTATAGCAGGCAGCATTACTGTATATAAAAATCAAGCTAGCAGTACAGCTGAACATAAAGAAAGAAATCACAATGTCAACAGTACAAATTAATTTATCTTTCTCTACTTTGCATGATGGACATATTTCTTTGCAGTCTTAATTCTATATTCCCCAGGTTAGTTTTATTTCTTCATTAATGGTATTTCCTTTCACGGCCACCCTACACTACATTTCAAGGACATTTGCATGAGCAATATAAAACTCACAGGCATTGACACTGTTGATTGGGAACAGCTAGCAGACAATGGCATTGGCTGGCACCATGCTGTTTAAAGAGGAGCCACAAAGACCTGGAAAAGACCAAACCAACTGTTGGAGATCAGAAGACAATGAAGAAAGCAAAGAGAGCAATGGCAGACCTTCATTCCACATTCCATGTTTGTCTGTCACACTTGCAGAAGAGACTGCCATGCCAATATTGGTCTGTTAAGTCAAATGCTTCTCGCAAACAGACTGAATGTTTGACCAAAGAGGGCATTACCATTATCTTGAGATAAAGGGATGCCAATGACTAATACTATGACTATTTTCTTTCAGTTATATCTCTTTCAGATGTAATCTTAAGCTGGTTAATAATGGGTTTGTGTCAAGGCATATTTATGTATGATGGATCAATTCATATCAATGAATGTCACCAGTCATAATATCTTTTTGAATACAAATAACAATCATAATCTGTCTATATTTCTGAGATGAGGTATTATGTAAACTATTTACATTATTCAGACTGAACCCTTTATTTTGCTCACTGGGGTAGACTGTTCTAGTTCTGACATTCCAACCACCTGAAGAAGGCCGGAGCATACAACGGCCGAAACACTGTAATAAATATGGCAACAAAGATGAGGACAATAGTCCAAATAATGTAAATAGTGAACAATAATAATCTTATATGAGGATTATGGAATTGGTCTAGGTAGAAATGCTTGTATGAGGTGAAATTAAAGTCAGGGATAGAGAGTATTAGGAATAAAATTAGTCAATGGGAGGACTCAATTTTGCTGGAAAATCTTTTTGAGCCATTTATTTGGATTTAGAATATTCCAAATATACTAATTCATACACCAGTCATTTTTTTTTATTAATTTCTTTCAATATGGACATTTTTCATTTTTTAATTCATACATCTAATTTATATAAAGAGTGTCTCATTAAGATGGATTATATATAAGGGTGTTACATTAAAACGGATTATATATAAGGGTGTTTCATGAAGATGGATCAAAGTCAGCAGTAAATAAATCAGTGTTATTGGTGAAAATGTATTTATTTCTCTATTGGATAATGATATTTAAGTCATGCAATTATGTGTGAAAAATAATATTGGCCAAATTTTCACCAAATCTGAAAGAAAAAGAAAAAAAACTTAATTCACATTTAAAATTGGTCCAAATTATTGGAACAGCCTTTATATACACACACAAACACACACACACACACACACACACACACACACACACACACACACACATATATATATATATATATACCAATAATGAAGAAATAAAACTAACCTGGGGAATATAGAATTAAGACTGAAGAGAAATATGTCAATCATACAGAGTAGAGAAAGATATATATATATATATATATATATATATATATATATATATATATATATCAGAATTAGGTCAGTTAGAAGTGACCATTTGTGGTAAAATTAGTGAGTATTTTGGATTAGCTTATTAGAGGCCTTTTGATGCTACTGTATGAGAGCTAGTGTTCCCACGTAACCCAGTACTACATGGTCAAGTCATCGGTGACTGTATCAGTTTCCCACCAGGCTTTTCTAGTGAGGAAGTGTTTAGACACCCAGCAGTATTAAAAACAAGATCCATCAAAAGCTGGATGATCTTTCTTGTAAGGTTATGATCCATCAAGTGTCAATGGAGCTCAATATCTATATATGCAGCCAGTGTGGTGACATTGCTAAGAGGAGGGCTTTCTGGATCAGTCACCAAGGTTGGTGGATTCTCCTGATGGGATCAATGGCTATTTGTCCATGATGAAGAAGAGCCTTCATGTTGACTGTGGATTGACTTGAAGACAAATGGACTATATATGAATGAATACCTCTCCGGCTTTCAACCAAGATATGAAGAAAGAACTTGTGCTTAGCAGCCTAGTGATGCTAAGACCCCAACCAGTCATGGGATTGATGATGATGATGATGATAAGGATGATAAGGATGATGATGATAGGAGGCCTTAACTTTGCATATAAGATGCAGTGTAAATTTTTTTTACACATTTTCTTAAAAAATGTACATCTATGCTCTCAAATATGGTAATTCATGCATCAGTCACTTTTTTTAATTCAGCCATCTGTCATTTCATTCAGGCATCTGTCATTTCTTTTAATGTGAGAATCTCTCATTTTTTATTAATATATCTAATACATAAATATATATATATATATATATATATATATATATATATATATATATATATATATATATATATATCAGAAACAGAGCAATTTTTTTAGCCATTATTTTTTAAGAGGACTGTGTGTTTTATACATGATCAAATATGGTAATTTTATCCTTTTCAGATCCGACAAAAGACAAGATTTTGGTGTTGTTGGTTAAAGTAATATATTACACTAGGCAGCAAAGATTTCAGTTTGGGGATAAAAATGTGTACTTTAGATTAAATCGAATATGCTGATTCTGAATCCCTGCTCAGATTTCTTCCAGCACATTACACACATGCGCATGATTGAAGAGACCTTGAACACTCTTACACAATAGTTATGAAAAACTTTCCATTCCTGTGGGTCATGTTGTCAGTATGAAAGAAACGTGTGAGTCGATGGAAGTAATCCACAGGGGAATAACTTAGTTTACAAGTGGAATATTTGTGGCAAGTTAAAGACGATTACCTCTCATCCTAGGACTGTAGCTGGGATAAACTAAAAATATGTGATTCTTATATGTATGGGACAGTCAAGATTATAGCAAATTTTGTGTTGTAAAAGACATGCCTCAAAGCAATGAAAATACTGCACAGAATATGTCATTGGTTGACTCGTAAAGGATCTTCATTTTACCCTACTTCATATCAAACATGAAGAATTTCCTAAAAGCAATGGAAAAAAAAAAAACAGAATGTGTACCTAAAATTAAAATTTAACACAGAAGCATTTCCACTGGTTCTGGGATCAGAAATGTTTTTTTATTATTAATTCTTCACCCAATATAAGACCCAAGAACCACACAAGGTAGAATGATATTGTCTGAACATAAAAAGAAAGAGGTAAGAAATTCAGTTAAGAATAAATAGGAAAGATAATAGTAAATCCTAGATTTGAAGAGGTTAAGATTGTGGTGCTTAGGAAAGCATTCACCCAGGAATCTCTTTCACAAAGAGTTCTTGGGAAGAAACTGTTTGGATGGGACTTCTTTCATACTAATGGAATATGAAGGGAATGGGGAAGATATGTCCAAGTACACTTGGTTTGGTTTATTTTCTTTTATGGCATATTAACTTTAGTGGGTTATTTAATGCCAAGATTTTTACAATAGATTCATGTAAATAGAATATGTTTTCTTTGTAAGAAATCAGTTTGTAGATAGATCAGGTTTCATTGATATATTTTTGTAAAGAGGATTTTTATTTAGAGTCTGGTTTCATTGATGTATTCTTTTCAGCTATGCAGTTTGTAGAGAAATTGATTTTATTGACATTCTCATTTGGTTTATAGTTTTTGGCTTGGTTTGGTTTGTTTTGTTTTACTGCATATCAACCTCAATGGGTTATTTAATGCTAACAAGATTTTTATTGCTGGTAATACATTTTTTTCAAAAATGTATTGCTGGTAATGTTTTTTTTTCAAAAATGTATTACTGATAATTTTTCTTTTTTCAAAAATAGTATTTGCTGGTATTAAAACCTGTTTTTACAGCTTCATAGTGTTTTGACCCAGTTTGGGGGTTAAATATTTGCCTATAGCTGGAACACTAACAGATGCTACCACCTCTGGTCAAAGTGGATGTGGGAACACCATCAATTAAGAAGTGGTTCTTTGCTCCTCAAAACCTCCTGACTAGAAGCCTTGCTGCTGGATGTAGTTTATCATCATACCCAGGATGGCAAGCACATTTGACATGGTGGGTTTTAGCTGTAAAGGTCTGAACTGGTGGAATCAAGGAATGTTGTTCATCTGAACCTCTGCCATGGCAAATAACATAGTAAGAGGTTTGCCACACTTTGTCTGTGGGAAAGACATTGTAGGATGGAAAATAATTCATCAGCCACAAAGCAAGGTAAAAGTTTTTGAATTTTATCAAGACAGAAAAGTGAAAATTTAGCAGCTCCACCCCAGACCAGACATGGCAAATACCAAACTTAGAAGTAAACTAAATTTATTAATTTTATTTTGTGCAGACTTTCTTGGATTTTGTAAATCTGAGCCAAGTTGTAAAATATTGCATTTCTCTAACTTGCCAAATACAGCAACAAGATTCCATTTTTGGTCTAATCTGATAAATTTAAATTGACAGTGTTCCAAATCATTTATATAATCTTGTAGGTGAGTGGGTGATGTATTCTCGACTCTGCAACCCATTTCCCACAGAGATAACATTGCAATCCTAATACTACACTATCATTTTTATGGTAAATATTCCAATGAGCTCCATTCTTTAGTTCTACCAGTTCAGACCTTTATGACTAAGATATGCAATGCTACATCCAAGGACTTGAATCAACCTGATTACCTCTGTATACCAAGTGACATCATTTTTGCATCTTTTCAGTAATAGTTTTCATCAAGTTTGTATCTTTTTGGTAACAATTTTTCATCATTTTCATATCACTATTGTATCATTTTTTGCATCACTTTTCTATCTTTTTTGGTAACACTTTTTATCAATTTTGTATTATTTTTACGAAGGAGGCTTGGTGGTGTAATGGATAGCAGCTTTGAATAAGGAATCGGAGAGACAAGTTCAAATTCCAGTTGAATCCATTACATTCAGTTACGTGCTAATACCCTTGGGAAAAGTAAGAATTCTCTTCTTATCCCCCCCAGCTATGGGTAAATAGAAGGACAGAATGGGTTCTATAGCCTTGGATCTCAACTGGTCTACCACAGAAAGAAATGGCAACCTACTGCAGGAAAAAATCTGCCTTGTCAGTCATATATTGAAAGATACATGATTGCCTAAGCATGTATCATGCATGACACATAACTGACTGACTTATATTATGGCAATGGGAAACTGAAGCCGTGATGCCAGGTCAGAACCAATAACATTGCAAATTCATCTTTGTATTTTTGCATTATTTTATTTATTATTACCTCATGATTGCATCTAGCATGAAACATTATGTTGCCTCTGAGTGTTGACTTCAATATTCACTTTTATATTTCAATATGCTCTATCTCTGATATTGAGCACTTTATTCCATAAATATAGCACACCTTAAAACTATATATATATATATATATATATATATATATATATATATATACACACCAAATCTGTTCTAACTTATATGTTTTAAAGAAGATGAAGACAAAAATTCCTATTAATTGACACTAATTAATTAATTGACATTAATTCCACATTTAAATGACATTCAGTTTTTCCATCATTTTCATTTTTGTTTTACAAAGAAATAATTTACTTATAGTTTACTGTTGATGGATATCTGGTTCAATGCCAATGTTGTTAGACAAAATATCAGTTTCTGTGTCAAACTTTCATATTGTCATCCAGTGTCTGATAAACTATAATAGATGTGGACATAAGCATTAAGTATTGAATGCATTCTTAATGCTACCAAACAATATGGTAAATAATATTGATATCACTTTTTAGAATTCTGGAATAAAATTGGCAATTGATTGTGTCTCTCTTCATAATCAATAATTTCAATACTTTTGACATTAAATGCAGAGTGGATACACAGACAGACACACAAACACATGCACAAACATATACACACAGACATACATGAACATACATATGCAAACAAACAAAGACACACAAGCATACACACACATAAATGCACAGAAACAAATACACAGAAACACATACAAACAAAAAAATGCTCACAAAAATATGCATACATACACAAAAACATAAATACAAACATATAGGCACCCAAGAACCCACACACACACACTGGCAGAAAATATACTTAAACGCATACGCATGCAAAAAAGAGAGAGAAATATAGAAATTTTCTGAATGGCAAACTTAAATTGTGAGATGAAGATGAAACTTATTTTCAGTGGCTTGCAAGATAAGCAATGATTGTACAATGATAATTGCACTCTTTCTCTCTCTTTATTTATGTGTGTGTATGTGTGTTTTAGTGAGATGAGAGAGAGAGCCAAAGTCAATGTCTCATGAGAATTGCAAAAGGGGCTTTTTTTCTCAGGTTATCACATGTCAGTAGTGTAAATGCCAACTCAAGTTGATATATTAATTCTGGTCACTCTTTTCAGCCTCATAAAAAAAAAGAAAAACAGAATTGTGTACTTTCTTGCAATCTTTTATTTCTTTTATTTTTATCAATATAAGTCAAGCCTTAAGAAATAAAAAATGAAGTTTAGTACATTTTGCTGTTTATTGAATTTATTTCATCTTTTGTTCAAGACTTTGCTGAAAGTCTTGAGTTTTCATTCAAGTCTTCTACAGTAAAACATGAAAATATAAAACAAAATTTTGATAGTGCTGCCATTCACACTGAAATACAAAAAGTAATTTTTCTTTTCAGTTTATAATTTTGATCTCTTCTTTTAAGACATTTTAAACTCCTTGATAATGCTGGCTGTCGGCTGAAACAAAAAGAAGTAAATTGGCCTGTGCCATACAAGACATGAGATCTATTGCAGGGTTGTGGGAACACCACATTTACTGCAGCCATAGCAGTAAAGAGTGCACACATATCTTCCGCAGCCTTGTGGGTGATGAATTATTCTCTACCCTGCAACCCTTACATCACTGACAAAATATTGCCAGCCTTTCATTACTATATTGCTATTATTATGACAGATGTTTAGGTGTGTTCTTTAGTGTTACCAACTCAGATCTTCACATCTTGGACCCCAAACCCCACAACTGGATGGGGGCCCAAGCCTGATTGGAGGCCAAGGGCAGTGTTTTGTGAACCTTGCTATCTTATCTGCATTTTTCTATCTACATTTATATACATCACAAATTAAACTAAGAACAATTGAATATTAAAGGATGAAAAATTTTTGCAGGTTTTGACATCATTCTGGGGTCGTTTTTTTTTTTCATCCAAATCCATGAATTGGTTTTACTCATGCTAAGGCTAAAAGAAAAACACAATATAAAATTCACAATCTTTTATCCATAAGGTTGAATGTGTTAGATTATTTAAAAATTACCACAAAACATTATGTTGATTTATTTAAGATGGAATGATCTATTATGACATGTCTCTAATTTGAATTTAGATACATTTTATCTATTTTCAATATTTCTAGTTGAATTGTTCACCTATATTGCATGTGATCCATTATTATACATAATTAAGTTACAATAAAATTTATACTTTGTCCAAATGCAACCCTATGAATATTGAGATGTAGTCAAGTGGGTGTCCTGTATCATAGATTTGAGTGGGGAGGACAAAACTCTTGCACCAGCCCTGCTGCTATGCCATGTTTACAGGGGCAAACCATCCTTATTCCTTTTGTGTTCTTTTGATAAAAAGCAAGTTCCACTCAGACAGCTTCTTCCCCAGAATTGTTACATTGTGGAACAAACTCCCGAGAGAATGCTTTCGCAACAACTAAAATTTTGGTTTCTTTAAGTCCAGGATTCACTGATATCTATCCTATTCATCCTCATAATACTCTTACATACCTCTTAGCCCTCCCTTACACTCTCACTCAATGACACTCTACCTTGTGTGGCCCTTGGGCCTTGTTTTGAGTGAACTATCAGTAAAAAAACTAATGAAAATTAGCATAATAGAACAGTTTTTGAATTCAGAATTTTTCTTTTCCTAGAATGTTTGCCCTGTTAAGGCTAAAGGAACAAGTTTTCCCTACTATTTTTATTAAGAGCAAATCCAAAATAAATCTAAGACTTTCCTTAAGTCATTACTGCAGTGACATAACAAAAGCTTTCAGTGCTGGAAAAGCAAAGACATCTTTAAACCAAGAATTAATGACATATAGCCTACGAGTGGTGCTTAAATAATTTATAGAGTACTAGCAGTAGAGCCCGGCATTGCCCGGGGATGTAACGGTAAGAGATACATCAAGTATCGACCATCATAAAGACTGAAAAATAAAATTGACAAAGATTATTTGTTTAAGGTTGACGGACACGCATGTCTTAATTAGTTTTTTTTTTTTTTTTTTACGAATTGGTCAAACCCAAACTCAAACAAAAACATTGTTTTCAATCGTTATGAGTCTACTGATTGAATAGAATTTTATTATAAACAATTGTCTTGTAAATGGAATTTTTAAAGCATTCTGAATGTAAAAATAAAGAAAAAAGTGTGCAAGATAATAAGAAACACTACCTGCCAAAAAAAAAGTGAAGTTTTGTTGAAATCAGTTGAAAAATGTAGGAAATCCGATCCCATATATAAACGAACACACACACACACAAACAACCTGAATTTTATAATAAGTATAACTCGATATGAGTTGTCCCCCTTTCATTCTTGCGGTGCCTCTTAATCGTGTTTTCAAATTGATTTTGTGCAAAAACAATTGTGTTTTTCCAATTTTTGGTGCTGTCAGAACCACCGCAAGGTAATTTTACGTAGTCCTGTGAAGTTTTGTTGAAATCGGTTGAAAAATGTAGGAAATCTGGTCCAATATATAAACGTACAGACACACATACACAACCTGGGTTTTATAATAAGTATGATTAATGTTACTCAGTATGGTTCAAAGTTACATAGCTTCAGTATTCTTGGAAGCATGCAGAATAAATTACTCATGTAACCTTAGTTTAGAAACTTACTTTTTATGAAAAACCTGTCATTCGGGATGTACATGGATAATGAAATAAATTAATAAAATACTACTGAGGTCTAAAAAGAAATTTTGTTTTATAATAATAATGTTTAATGAATGTAATATAACATAGTAGAACAATCTCCTTCACATGTACACATTCAGCAACATCTGATAGCAAAATTTTATAAGAGAGACATTTAATAATGAGTTGGCTGCCCCTTGTAGGGAAATGTTTAACTACCAATATAGTCTACTAGGAAATTGCAAAGATCAGAGTTGAACCAGACATGTTTTATATTGGTGTTTCTGATTGATCATGAAACAAAGTTTCTGCGACTACAAAACTTCTTTCACACAACAAATCTTCTTCTTTATGTGACATTTTCTCTCAGGATGTTGGCAACGATGGCTCTTCACAATTTCCTGAACTTTGTAGCTCTTAACAAATTTTGTACTTTTTTTATTTCTCCTCAACCCTGTTCTGCCATCCATTTACTCAAGCTCACTAAGTAGGTTATGTGTTGTTTTCTTCTGTCCCTCTTGCCTTCAATCTGTCCTGTGGGTATCAAATTTTCCAAGTCCTATTTCCACATTATGCACCCTAGAAATTTCAACTGTCTCTTCCTGATGTTAAGTATAAATTTCCTTTTTGTTTCCATCTTCTCTAAAACTTTCTCATTGCTCACATGCTCAGTCCATGGTATCCTCGACATTTCCAATTTAAGAGATATGAGATTTTATGATTTCTTTTATATTGTTTTGTTTTTTTTTTACTTTAGATTTATCCCTAATACTTTTTTTTCTTTCCATTGACCTTTGTGTGATTCTGTGTTTGATTTCATATGATTTTGTTCATTTCAATGTTTCACACCCATTCATCGAGGTTTGCATTGTACTTTTAATTTTAAGTATATTTTTTACTTATTACTATATAATAGTGGTCAGCACCTACTAGGACCTGAGCATTTGGATCATCATCCTCCCTCCTTATTTCCTCTGGTGGTGGTGGCAGAGATGGCTGTGAAGGCCCAGCTTATTCCTGAAGTGTAGACAAAGAGAATTTTATGAGACCATTCACCTGAATTTTTTATTTTGATTGACAACTCTATACTACAGAGAAGCCCATACACTTGGCCTGAAATGCCTTCATTGTAGCTCAAAAAGGATAGAGAAAGGCAAGATCTGGTAAACCTGGTTATGCCAACCCAATTGGTCCAGCGCTCTTCTGCTGATTTGGTTGTTGAGATCATAGTAGATCTTTGCCTATTCTGCCGTTGGGGATCATCAGTAGTTGGCTGCGTTCAATCTGACACCCTTCTATTCAACCTTACCATTAATGTGTGGCCCTAAAAGAGTTGAAACTCCAGACGGCTTTGTTCTTAGGATCATTCTGACATTAGAACATAAACAATCATTATCCATCTTTTTATTCCATTTATATGATCTTTCTAAAATTTTATCACTTACTCTAAATAATTGTATCCTAGAATTTCTCAAAGATCTTTATATCCAATTATAATGATTACTTTCAGGACGTTACAATTAAACATTACTTTTATTTCATTTCTGTTCATCTTTAAGCACAAGATTTGCTCTATTTCAAACATTGAACAATTTTGTAAGGCATCTGATGATTATGATTCTAGTAAAATATCATCAACAAATTCTAGGTGCTTCAATTATTCTCTGCTTATTTTTATTTCCATTCTGTTGCTCTTCATGTTCCAGAATTACCAACAGTCGTTCCAGGAGCTACTAGTGACTTTTCAGATGCAACAACAGATCGATTAATGATTACACTTCAAAATAAACACCAGGTGAAGATGACATTTTGAAAGACGCAGGAGAATAAATTGCACAAAGGACTAGCACAATTATTTGCATACAGACAAGAAAGGTAGCTGAAAACTTCAGTTTAGGAATATTAATTCGATAAGGAAGGAAACAATAGATAACTTGGCAACTGTCAGCCTATAACATTACTGACAAATACGCTGAGAAAATCAACTACTTACACTTGGATTTAAACAAAAGTTTCTAGCATTTTATAAATGGATTTCAAAGACATTATATATTTGCACATAGATTTATTCAACAACATGTGTGCCATTTTGTTCCACTACCTTTTGCAATTTTTGAAGCAACTTCATGATTCAATCCTCCCAGAACTTGGCATCTTTCTGAGTGATGAACCTGTCTTAATGGGTTTTATAAGCCTCCAGAGAATTCTCATTAAGAGTATGTTGTAGGGTTTAAAATAAGAGGTAATCTAAAGGTGCAAGGTTAGATGAGCACAGAGAGTGTAGTCAGACATCTCAGCAAATTTCTGCCAGGTCTGAAAAGTGATGTGAGGTTAAGAGTTGCCCTGAGGGAAATGATAGACTGCCAATTGGTCAATTCCAAACCCTATTCATCAATTTCTGCCTTTAATTGGTTCAATTGGGAACAGTAATTGTCTGAGTTTGAAGAAGGTGCTTCAAACAGAAAATTCCCTTCCTTTCCAATCCCATCACATACACAGCATCACCTTCTTCAGATGCAGACTGTCTTTTAGAGTGATTAATGATGACTCATTTTTGTTTTTCCCAGGACCTTTTTTATTTCATGTTGTTGTAAAAAATGATTTTCTCATCACCACTGATTGTTCTATTCAAAAATAGATCATTTTTCTTATGTTTGAGAAGAGAATTACAGGAACTTAAGTGTATGAAGGACTTATGTTTCTTAACTAATTCAGTTATTTCCACTTCCCAAACTTAGTTAAACAATTAGCAATCTGATCATTAAACCTTACTCATGACACTGAACAAGTCTCTCTCTTATCAAACATTTTCTTGATACTTGCTATCTCTATTCTCAATCTCATATTTAACACAGAATGTCTGCGGAGGGGGAATCAATGAATAAATTAACAAAGGGCTTCACATATCCAAATGTTTTCAAATGCCTTACAATTCTCATGTGAGACTTATGGAATATCTCTATGATGTCCCATGTTGAAATGTCCCATATTGTGATACCCCATGTAGCAATGTTCTATTTTGTAATCTTCCATGTTGCATTGTGATGTTCCATGTTGAAATGTCCCACGTTGTGATGCCTCATGTTGCAATGTCCCAAGTTACAATGTCCCATGTTGTGATGTCCCATGTTGTGATGTCCTATGTTGTGATGTCCCATGCTGTGATGCTGCATGTACCAACATCCCATGTTGAGATGTCTCACGTTGTGATGACCTATGTTACAATGTCCCATGTTTCAAGTCCGCCAGAATGTTCTCAGTCTTCTAAATCAAAATTTCTATTTTGGGGCAGAGTAAACCGCTTACAAACAGTATTCCCAGCTATGGAACCATCTCTATAAATAGTGCTTATCTTTTTTGCTGTTTGCACAATGTTTTTTTTCTTTCCAGAAATAAAAGAATAACAAATGATGAAAATGCATTTTATTTTAAAATCTTAAGTAAGTGTAGCCATAGAAAACATTGTTGCTACAATAGGTTTCTTCTCTTGCTTTTTTTTGGGGGGGGGGTCACATGCTTATGTTTTTGTGATGTAGGTTTATATTTCCTGTTCTGATTGCATCTCTTTAGCCAGTCTGCCCTGATACACGTAGGTGAAACCTAGGTAGGTTTGTCTGGCTCTTTAGGTTTACTTTGCAATATCTATCTATCTATCTATCTATCTATCTATCTATCTATATATATATATATATATATATATATATATAGTTAAAAATCTTTGCACAAGTGAAGACTGTGGGTCTTGGCAAAGATCATACTTCTCCTTGTGGAGTGGTGCTACAGAATCACAAAGAACTTTACCAATTAACAGAAATGGCATCACTTTCAACAGCAGCAACAACTAAAATGGATAGCACATGTAACTTAAGGCAAAAATAATGGCATAATGTTGATCTTCCACACTACTTCAAACAAAAGTTTAGTAAGGAAACATTGAAAGATTCATAACAGCTAATGGACTTTAGAAACCTATATCGCTGAAAAATTGTTCTAAGAGAAAGATTTTATGAATTTCAACTGATTTTAATATTGTCTGCTCAGTCAATTAATGGCAAAAATTTCCTTATAAGGAAACAGCTAATTTTTACTGTTTGTGTTGACATCCCTGTTTTTTTGTTTTCTTAAACAGTGAAAATAATATCAACCAGTCTTATTTGAGAAATCTTGCTAAAGAAAAGTGTATCTACTGACAGGTATCAAATGTATATTCACTTTTTCTATAAAGGAAACCATTCCTATAGCTAGAGTGTGACCTTACCAATTGGGCTAACGGGAACAGTCATGATAAGGCAAGGACTTTACACCTCTGTTTGGGAACTCTATCTCCTTGCATTAATTTTGTACCCAAAATGTAAATAATAAATTTTAAATGGATTTTTATCTGGCATTATTTCTTATTGCTCTCTCTCTCTCTCCCTCTCTCTCTCTCTCTCTCTCTCTATATATATATATATATATATATATATATATATATATATATATTATAATTTTTATAAAAATATGATTCCTTTGCTGCATAAGAGTTCTCATGTTTCAAACTGTTTTTAAAACATGAGAACTCTTATGTAGCGAAGGAATCATATTTTTCAAAAATAATTATAATTTAGGGTCTTCTTTTGTGTTTGAACTTTTTATTTACCTAATACCTATTTTTCTATATATTTGCAAACACACACACACACACACACACACACATATATATATATATATATATATATATATATGAAGTGGATTCTAGTTAAGCTAATTGAGGGACATATGAAATCGCAAATAATATGTAATAATGTCTAATACAGAAACTATAAAGCAAAGCTCATTTCCATCCCACATGACCCAATCATTGTAGGAATTTTTAATTTTCACAGGATCACGGTGGTAATCCATCACCCAAACAAGGACTTTCTTTACAGACAGAGTTGCAATATAAATGGAGGAATTAGTGGATTCTTGCCTTTCCCAAGGTTAGTAGTGTCAATTCAAACAGCCTCAGACAAAGTTCAAATTTTCTTTAATGATTCCATTTTCACTGACTACATATTAGGCCACCCACAAGACAAAATATTCAAAAAAGCAGCCAGCAATTTTAATAGAAAAATGCAAGCAGCCAATCATTTCCTCCTGTCTCTCTCTATAGTGAGTGACAACCTTTTTTTCATTCAGTCTTTATATTTTATCTACCTGAGTGTAATATGTGGTCAACTTATGATCATCAAATTTCATCTGACAGACATTTTGAATCTGATAACAGGATCCAACATAATCTTTTTTTCTTTTTTGACTCAACTGTTTGACTCTTGTTTTTGTCACTAAGATCTGTTGACAGGAAAATCTCTGAAACGGTGTCAGTCATGACTTAGATTCCTATCTTTAGTGTCTGACTGTCATTCTGTTACTTTTATGCATAGATTTAGTTCCAGATTATAAGGGATCCATAGCTTATAAAGGAATGTGGGTGCAGGAATAATAAAAAGGTAGCATTTAAATACAATATATATATATATATATATATATATATATATATATATATATAACAAATGAATAGTCAAGTAACCAAAAATTGTGAAAGATGATATTTTCTTGTATTAGGACTGATTTTTAAAGCATCAAACAAGAAACACAAACAGTTTAACAAACAAAAGTAGTTTCTTGATAAGAAATGCTAGGCTCTAGATGTATTAATGTACTTAAGTGTGTATTTAAGTAGATGGGAAATTTTGATAAGAGACACTTGAATAAATCATTTCTGATCAGAGTTTCTTAATGGTTTCAGATTTGAATCGTCTTCTTGTTAATGATAATAATAATTTAACACAATGGATATGATAGTGTAACGGTTATTCGTGCAAAAAATTCAATTTCCTCAGCTAGTCTTTTCCATTCTCTTTCACACAAATACCTTTAGGAAAGATGTGAATCTAGTCTACTGAGAGCTAACAGTTAAATAGTAGGGTAGACTAGGCTCTATAGCATTGGGGGTTTGCCAGTTTAAGACATAGAAAACTTTGAATTTGAAACCATGAAGAAGGTGATGAAGAAAACACTATACTATCTTTCCCAAGAAGTGCAATTGATCAAGGCTCAGAATGAGAATTGAAGTGCCATATTCAAATTGGCAAAAGGTAGGAATTCATCTGCTCTCCCCAGCTATGGGTTAACTAGTAATACTTGTATCTGGAAAAAGTTATTGTTATTCTCAAGAAATTGTAAATGTCACATTCATTCACAAAGTGAAAAGAATTATTTTTACAATCCAATGTTTCAACTTTAAATAACCCACAAAGTGTTTATAAGCTGTAAAAAAAATCAATTCTCAGGAAGACATAGCAACTTACAGATAATAAATAAAAAAGAATATTTAATGGGTCATGATTTTGTACATCTTGAAAGGAGATGGCATCTAAAATAACGTTATTTTATATTGATTCTCTGTTAAATTACTTAAATTTAGCACAAATTCAAATAGAAACACTGAAAAACCTGTCTCCAAAATAATCTGTTTGTTTATTTGGTCAGATTTTCAGAAATGTGTCAACGGTCAAGGACTTTTCAGCACCCCCTTGTATGAAGCTAATAGCTCCGTAAATGGAAATAGTAATAGGAACATGTTGATAATATATTGTGCTTTGGTTTTGTGTTACTTATCTGTAGACCTTTTCTTTTACATCCCGTCTATTTCATCTTCCTTGAATGAACACTGAGTGCATCGTTCCAACAATTTCTATCATCCCTAGTTCTATCTAGTACAGATACACAATCCCACATCCAAAATGCTCGGTGTCAGTTATTTTTTGGTTTTCTGATTTTTTTTTTTTATTCATCTCAATCTGTCCACTGACCTGAGGTGGAACAAATAAATTGAATCAATAGCTTCATCTACTGCAAGGAAAGTTGCTACTCTTTGTGGTGCCAGAAAGTTTTTCTCACCTGAGTCCATCCTTCAAATCTATAAATCAACCATTCTAACTTGCATGGAATACTGCTGCCATATATGGTCTGGTGTCCCCGCTGTTCGTCTCGAGGTCCTCAACAAAATCCAAAGACGGATATGCAATGTGATGACTCCAGGTCTGGCATTTCATCTACAGTCACTTTCTCACAGACATGCCATGGCTTCTCTCTGTCTTTTCTACAACTATTTTCATGGCAACTGCTACTTTTGCTAGTTCCCAAACTATATGAATTTAAGCGTGCTATTAGGTTGGCATCTCAGACCCACCCTTTCACTGTCAAAACAGTTAAATGTAGCCATCTCTTCTACTCCAACAGCTTCTTATCTCACACATCCCATCTGTGCAACTCCCTTCCTATTTACTTGCTTCCCAGATAGCTATAATCTTCAAATATTTAAATATAATGTCAATCAAGATCTTCTGATGCCCTGATCTTGTTCCCTGTCCTTCTCTTTATCCTTTCCTCAAACACCCCTCTTTACTCTTGCTCTCACTCTCTGTAACCCCTTGCATGCTAGTGGCACACATGCCTTACTTGGTTTTGGTTTGGTTTGTTTTGTCTTACGGCATATCAACCTCAGTGGGTTACCTATATGCCGACAACTTTTTTTTTCCTGCTAATATTTTTGTTTTGTCAAAAATCTATTTCTGTTATTATTTTTTCCTCAAAAATGTAAAGCTGGTAATATTATTTTTTCAAAATCCTATAGCTGGTAATATTATTTTTTTTCAAAAACGTACAGCTGGTAATATCATTTTTCCAAAAATGCACAGCTGGCAACATTATTCTTTCAAAAACGTATAGCTAGTAATACTATTTTCCAAAGACGTATTGCTGGCAACACTATTCTTTCAAAAAAATGTATAGCTGGTAATATTATTTTTTCTAAAAATGTACAGCTGGCAACATTATTTTTTCAAAACCTCCTGATCAGAGGCCTTGCTGTTGGACATAGTTTATTGTCTTACCCAGGATGTGGATGTAGTTTATCGTCATGCCCAGGATGCAAATGTAGTCTGAGTGTTAACTATTTGCCCATAGCTGGGACCCTAACAGGTGCTACCACCCCAGGTCAGGGTGGACCTGGGAATACCAGCAATTAAGAGGTGGTTCCACACTACTCAAAACCTCTTTATCAGAGGCCTTGCTGTTGGATGTAGTTTATCATCATACCCAGGACATGCATATAGTTTACCATCATACCCAGGATACAGATGTAGTTTATCATCATACCCAGGATAAGCCTTGCTTGGGGGGAAATGCTTAAAAAAGAATAAGCAAAAAAAGGTATCATATACTGATAAATGAGATAGAGGGTTAATCAAGTAATGAATAAATTTGATTTATTTCAGACAAAAAATGCCTTGTAATTTTAAAAATGAACAGCATCAAACAATGAACTAAAAATATACTTTGCACTCTTATACCTCTCTTGTCACTCACTAAAATATATTTTTTGTGTTATTGATAACAAGAGATGCTTCTTTTTTGTTTTTCTCACTGTTATCCATCAGGGTGTCTGCAGTTCTTTAAAAAGTATGAAAAGAAAAAAAATCAGCAAACAGCACACTCACATTGACCCAATGGACAACAACTCATGTTTGGCAGGCTCATGTTACTCAGCCAGATTGGCTGAAGTTAAACAGAGTTGGGCTGATCATGATGCTTATTGGTGTGAGTCAAGTTGGTAAGCTTTTTTGCATCCCAAACTCTACACTGAAAATTTTCATCAATTTTTGCCTTTCAGATGTTAGGCTATGGGATTATCGATCTGTGATTCCTTTCTGATTCCAGTGTCATTTATAAGTCATTGATACCCTTTCTGATAACTTGGATTGAATAGTAAAAGCTGTTGCAGAACTTCATGTTTATTTCTTCAGCAATAGTCACTAAACTGTACTTGTCTTTCTTGATTGTGTCCATAATCTTTGGTAGTCTTATCTTGAGTTCTTCAAAGGGCATTTGTTGTTTCCAGCTGATATTTTAGTCTTGCTCTCAATAGATGAGTTTATATACCATCTAGTGTGTTTGTTTGGGATTTTTTTGCTTGTGATACTTTTAATGATATAAAAAGCAGAATTCAGAGTTGTGGAGATAAAAAATCCTAGATTACTCATGCATAAAATATAACCAATACAATTGCTGGCATTTTTTATGGTATGAGTAAACAAGTCTAAAAATAATGCTATGCATATGTTCAGTTTTATTAGTTTTTATGTACATCTCTCTGACAATGAAAGTTAAAAACCAATATCAGATTTCGAGGTGAGCTGGGAAAAAATGTCTTCCTGCAGTAGGGAATTGTTACACTATATTCTTTATACAAAAGATTTCTTATACCCTAAAGTGTGAGGTAAAAATCTACATGAGAAGATATAAATTTAATGGCATATATATATATAAGTCAACACTTAGAAGCAACAGCCTGTTTCATGCTAGATGCAATGGTCAGGCCACGATTCTGTCTAGCATGAAACAGACTGTCGCCTCTAAATGTTGACTTCAGTGTTCACTTTTATATTTTCACATGCTCTATCTCTGAGATTGAGCACTTTATCCCATAAATATAGCACATATTAAGAGTATATTTCTTCATATATATATATATATATATATATATTTAGTTGAATGGATGGATATGTGTTTGTGACTTGGTTTATTTTTTTAAAAATTGAGACTATTTATGCCAGTTTTTGTTTGATTATGTTTGGTGTTGATGGGTGGGGCTGGGGATTCTCCTCTGGGCCCATTTTGGGATGATATTCATCCATATGTATGTCTCCATATGTATGAGTATCATTTTGGGCCGTTGCGCCCTCAGCCCTTCCTAAGCTATATATCGATCTTGATAACGTATAAAGAAAATTCTAAACTGAAAACTTTATTTAATCAAGGTGGTAGACTAATTCTTATTTTTATTTAGTTCCTTTCACTTATTGCTTGTCCCTTTCCAAATAGACACTTGCCCAACCCAGGACAGTATGGACTTGCATTCAGGGTTCAGTTCAGAATTAAATTTTTATTATTAAAGATTTTATTTTTTGTCTGAAGTTTAACTTCTTCTTTTTCTTCTTCTTCTTACTTCTCCCCGTCCTTCTTCTTTTTCTTCTTCTTCTTCCTCCTCCTCCTCCTTCTTCTTCTTCTATGTGCTGTGTCCCTTCAGGGCATTGCTAAGTCTAACCCTAACCCATGGCTCTCCACAATTTCCTCTCCTTTGTAGTAGTATTAGTGTTTTAAAACATTAAAACAGCCTGAGGCTGAAATTATTAAACATTTTATCTTTTGCATGAAGTTTGCTTTTCCAGTGAGGTAAACAGATAATTTTTAAGTGGCAAGAAAAATGATTGCAATCAAAATAACCCTGAATTCAGTGAAATACGATTTCTATTGTATCATCTGTATAGGATTTTACAAACACACAAATGTATCAAACCTGTATAAGAATAACCTGTGACCTTGGGAAGCAGTTTGTGATCTTAACATTCTTGACTTCCTAATTTTTTCTTGGTCTATTAGAAAATACTTCTTTTTCTTAGTTTTGTTTCTTCCTTATTTCAAAAATGGTGACTCCATAAAAATTTTGAACAGAATGAATAAAATTTGAAATCAGAGTTTTCTAAAACATTTGATTCACAAATGTAATTATTAAATAATAGTCATAGAAAAGTTTTAAGCGTGAGAAGAGTATATGAATAATCGTAGTGAAATTAGAGAAGTGTAAGAAAACAGAACTACTGAATAATAATTTAGTTGGAATCCTTTAGTAACAATTTTAAAAGTTTTACCACTTGAAAATGTATTATATCATTTTTGTAAAGATATTTTAATTAAGAAATCCATTGTTAAATGTGTGTTCATATGATTATTGAAAGAATTTCTCTTCCCTATAAAATGTTCTCATTTATTTTTATTATACTTACTGTCTAGTGTTAGTAAAAAAAATGGAAAACATAAAAACTGAGGGATTTAACTCTCTATTCAAATGGTTCAGTATAATTCCAATGAGAATTCCAGAAATGAACATCTCTTTTTTCTCCAAGACATCATCATCCTTTTTGAAGTTACTATGAAGGATTATCTTTTGCTGCAGGAAAACCTAAATTCCCAAATTTTTCTTGTCAGTGTATGCAATTATTTAATGACACGCCGTTTATTGTCTGATTCAAAGTCAAGAACAGGAGGCAAAATTTGAAGGAATTGAGTAAAAAACAGGAAGGAAGTTGGATGTGGTGGAAAAAAGCTCTTGTTGAATAAAAAGTCTTTCATTCAGTTTTTTTATTTTTTTATTTTTATGGGAAACGTAGGGAGTTAGAAATATTCAATTTTTTTTATTTGTATTGATTTTGTTGTTTCTATCACTTTTTCCCCTACTTGACAAAGTTCCTTCCAAATTATTGTTTTATACTTTTTTTTTTTAAATATGACAAGACACCCCCCCCCCATTTTTAAATAGAGAATTAAATAAAGAGTTAAATGAATAAAAATGATTAAATAAAATGTCTGTCATCATCCGAAACCAATTTTGATTAAAATGAATTTTGATCAAAATGTTATCATCAAAATATTATCAGAATAGTTTTATTGGGGGAAATGAAGGAAAAAAATTTTAAATGAGAGAAAAGAGAAAATAATTGAGGGAGGAGAAAATATTTAGCATTTTTATTGTGATATGAAAAGAATTTTTTATTAAATATTTCTTCCTCCCTCACAAAACAAGAAATATTAAAAGCATCCAGTCAGGACAACAGAAATCAACACTTAAAAAAATATTCATTCATATGAATAAGGAAAAAAACAGGTAAATCTAACATTATTACTCTGAAATGAGAATTTTAATAAGTACAAAAACTATTATCTTGATTATTTGGGTGGTGGTGATGATGGTGATATGGTGGCGGGATGTGAGGATGACAATGAACAACAACAACAACAATGATGGTGATGATGATGACAACTTTTAAACAGTAAAAAAGGCAACAACAATTCTAACAGGATAACATGAATAACAATAATAAAAACCACAATAATCATAAATTTAACAAGAATAGTAACAACTGCAGGCAATAATAATATTCCTTTTTAAAAACTAAGCCAATACAAATGCCTGGAGATGGAAATTGAAAAAATGTGGTACTTAAAAACTAAAACTGTTCCCTGTTGTGGCTGAAGTTTTGGAACTGATAAAGAATGAAACTCAAGAACAAATCAACAAAATCCCTGTTGCACAATATCTCTCCAGAAAATCCAAAAAAATAATTCTAACAAGTGTAGTCCATATCCTGAGTAGCGCTTCAGCCATTTAAATTTTTTTGTTTAAATAAATGGAAACAATAAAACAAAATCTCTTCCTTCACTGACCCTCCTCGGTCATTGTTTATGACCTGGTATGTGACTATAAAACAAATGCAGGTCAAAAAGAAATTTTTTTTATAATAATGATAACAACAACAACACCAATACTACTACTAATAATACTAATTGATAATATCATGCTTTTGTTGTCTGGCATATTAGTCTGAGTGCCATAATGAATATTTTGGTCTTAATATATATTTTTTTTGTTTTTTTACAGTGAGGTTCACTCTGTACAAGGCCCAGAGACAACTGAAGATAGAGGATTACATTAACCTTTAGCACTTTGTAGATGACTATTTTCACCAAGCTAGTCCTACCAATGGAAGTTGAATTTGAATTTCTTGGTTTGTGCAGTCATATCCTTCTATGGTAACACCTAAAACAATCTTGACTGGAATTGAGCACCAGGCTACTGCAATTTGATATATATAGAGCTAATATATAAAACACTATATTTTAGGGGATTCCGTATACTGTAAAAGGAGATGTAATATTTTTAAATATTGCAGATTGCTAAATGTAAAGAGGCACTTTATAAAAATAGGAGAGGAAGATAGCATTTAACTCAAGAATTGAACAAATTAAAATTGTAGTGATCGCAGACACATCCTCTTGTGAGTTGGTTCTATAGAGCAGGGATTTACAGGAAGAATCTGTTTGAGTAAAATTTAATTCTCACCAATAGAATACAAAGGGAATGTGGGTGGTTTGCTACAATGTAGGTGGCCTGTCAGGTCCTCCTAGCTGTGAATGTTACGACTGGCAGAAACAAGAAATTTAGTTTGTTTGAACACTTTCCATGGAAGTAGCAATAGGGAAGCGGAGGCTTGCCACATCCCAAAATTTAGAGCTTGGAGGGTGGAAAATAATTTATCACTCACAAAAACTTGGAGACACTTTTGAACTCTATTGAGACTAGAAAGTGCAGACTCAGCAGCTCCTACAGAAATATAACAACAGTACTTCATTCTCAGATGGATCTGTCTTATAGTGAACAAAACAATATCTAGATTTAAAATTCAAACGCTAAGCAGTGACTCATTGATTCTGTCTGGAATTAAAAAGATTCAAATTTACAAACTTTGCTTAACACACACACAAAAGCAAATCCAAAACGAAACTCATGAAATTTCACACCTTGATGCAAAATGTTTTTTGGCCAATAGAAAACTAGGAAACATTTAAAAACAAAATTCAAATAATCTTCAATTCTCAGAAACAAATTCTTTTACAGACCTTTTTGTGAGTCGATGTGAAGTTTGTTCATCGTCCAATGGAAAGGCCCAAATCATATCCGAGAGTGAATTCCCAAATGACCTTTTCAAGCCCCACAAACAAAATAAAAGACGGGCAAGTTCTTCTGTCACCAGAAAGAAGGAGACAAGTGTATTAACACGTTCCTTAACAAACATCAAGTGATTGTTATTATTATCTCTACCTTTCTCTCTCACCACTTTTATACTTGATAAACAAACAAAACATTTTAAGACTGATCGATCACTTCAAAGACATTCCTGCCCTACAATAATGCTCATACATACATACACACATACGTTCCTGTCTACATACACATAAACCCATTCTTGCAAGGACTACAAGAAACATTTTGACGACCTTGTATCAACCAAAATACATTAATTTTATTTGTAAAGACCTTAATTGATTTATATGTATATAAATCTGTTGTTTCACTTTACAATTTGATTTTCTTGTTTTATACCCCGTCTTATGGTGGGCTCTCTAACTAACAAGGCCAAATGAAAATAATCTGTTTCCACATTCATACGCTTCACTATAACTGAGAACCCACTATAGGCTCTTGTAAATGTAGAGGAAAGAGCGTGGAGTCGGGTAATTGCTTGAGTGGTAAAGAGAGCTGACTATTTTCCTGCATCTTCAGTGATGCAGGAGTTCCATTCGAGGTCAGGTGTGAGTTATTTGTTGGAATGCTGCACTCTAATAATAATAATAATAATAATAGCAATATTTATACACCAAAGTCACTTTTTTGGTATGCTGATCTTCAATAATAACAATAATAATATTACACAAATATTAGTGACCACACCTTATTTTTGTGATGTTCACAAACACTTGTTTGACACTTTTGTGATGTCAATGAATACTTGATATCACTTTTGTAATGCGCATTGTAGTAGAGACTTTGTAATCACACATACAACTATAATACACCGTTGAACAATGCTGATGTCAGATGCCTTTGAATATCACATGCTTTAATAATATTTGCACAATAATACTTACTCAAAAAGTAGCCACTGTATTGATCCAAAAAGAGAATAGTGTAGAGAAGAAAAATAAAGAATAGAGGTCCGTATAGTAATAGAGGCTAGAAGAGAAATGGTGATCTGTATAGTATAGTGGATAGACTAGAAATAGCGATCATTTAGATATCACACAACTTCCTATTTATGCATTTCGCTCATGTTCATGTGATCAACTTAATTCAATAATGGGATCATCTGGTGATCTATGTTCAAACACTTTATTCCTATATAATAATTATGAAGGGCTTTATCTATATCTTAGGTTTTTTGGGGGTTTTCTTTTTCTCAAAAAATTCTTAGTGGAAAATGTCATGATGCCATTTTTGATTTTAGGTCTCTCGTTGGAACCCAGAAAGAAATAATTATACACCAGAAATCAAAGGAAATAATAATAATAATAATAACTGCAATCTTGACACTGAAAGAATACAAAGAGCAGCACAATACCATTAGGAAATATAATAATAATTGGAAGATATGTCCATATTACAATGTCCAATATGCTTAAAAATGGGATGAATATCATTCTGAACCAGTTATAAAAGGTCATGGATTTCTTATTCTTTGGGACTTTATCATTCATACTGACAGACATATAAAAGCTAAAAGAGTAAATATAGTAATTGAAGACTACAAACAAAAAATGTCATCTCATAAGAGGCAGTGTCATCAGATGAAATTAAATCTGTTCAAGAAATTGGCAAAATAGATAAATACAAAGATTTTGAGCTTGAAATTGAAAAGATATGGTTACTGTTATACCCATAACTGGAGCAAAAAAGATAGAGACAAGAACATTAAAAGCATCCCTGGCATTCCCTGTTTTACAAAAACTTGCATTGTGTGGAGTTGATGATCTACTTCAGTGTGTATTATTCATATAAAACAAATATAAACACTGTACCTACTAAGTAGCACTTGACATCAGAATTTGTGCAAACAATGATACATAGATTTACTAAGTAGAAGGCAAAAGATGATGATGATGATGATGATGATGATGATGGTGGTGGTGGTGGTGGTGGTGGTGGTGGTGGTGGTGGTGATGTTGATGATGATGATGTGCTGTGTCAATAAGAATGTGCCTTCATTCCTGCAGACTAATGTATCTTTGAAGATTTTCAAAAATCTATCAAAATACAAGGATCTTAAAGTGGAAATCTCAAAACTGTGGCACGTCAGGACATCAATGATTCTTTTTTGTAGTTGGAGCCCTCAAATTGATTGGAAAGGGTTCTGATAAACCCATTGAAGGGATTCCTGGCAGCCCATACCATAAAGAAATGCAAAAAATTGTACTCACAAGTACAACTCACACATTATAAAGAGTTTTATCTGTGTAAAATGTGTGGGATCTTACATTCTTTTTGTTTTTATTTTTTTACAAAAGTGTTAAATGTCATGAAGCCATTTCCAACCTTAGGTCTCTGGTTGGGACCCAGAAGGAAATGTGCATGCAACAAAATCAAAGGAAATAATAATAATAATAATAATAATAATAATAATAATAATAATAATAATAATAATAATAATAATAAGTCTTCATACAAACATTGAGAAAAATAGTTGTTCTAATAATTAACACAACAAAATGAATGAAACTCTGCTAGCATGGCTGGAATACAACTTAAATGTGAGTAACATGCTGGGGTCATACTTATTTTGTTTTTTCTTTCTGTTAATTGATTAATTAATAAGAGCAATTAATCAAATAGTTTTATATAAATCTTATGGAACTCTCTTCTCATTTTGATTTCCCCCCCCCTCAAGAGGGGTGGGGGTAAATTAATAGTCTGCATATGTAATTATCTTCATGCATTTTAGAGGTTAAAAGGCCAGTGGATATTTTTTCTGAATGCCTAATTTAAGGTGTTGGCTGAAATTAAAGTCATTTGTGATAAATGACAAGCATCTTAATGTACACCTGAGAAGCAAGAAACTGCAAGAAAGTTTCCCAGATGAGAAGTGTGAGAGTAGAACTTATGCTTACACATGATGAGACCTAGTTGTCAATTTAGTAGTACACTTAAATTCAAGGCACCAATGAGGAGAGCTCATTAGAAAAACTACTATAAAAATTTTATAAAAAAGACAGAGGGAATCTACATCACAGTGGTAAGAAAGTGACTGAATTTGAGAAGCCAGGTTATGACCAGTAACATTGCAGACCCTTCTTTGGATTTTGTTAAGAATCTTGAGATATAGACTAGATATGGCATCATTATTAAATACACAGACAAATGTGCAAGACAGATTCGGTCAAGAAAAATTGTCTGGCTTGATTGACACAGTGAACCAACTTTCCTAGTAGCAAACTTAGCGCTTGATTCAATATAATAAATTCAATTCATATCAATGAAAAACATGAGACCAAGAAGGTGCAATGAGCTGTTCTCCTGGAGGTTAGCATCAGCTATACTGACAGAGGGTAAAAAGGTTTCTCTATGGATATTAAAAGAGAGTGATTCCATTTTGGTGACATCAAAATTTACAGCCCATTTCTTGCCTCAGTTAATAACTGATTGGTGATGTAAACCCAATGAATATTATGTGAACCTAAGGTTAATATTTATTTGGACAGCCTTTTTGATTAACAATGATTTCCCCATAAAGAAATTTTCTAAATGTAAACATGCATTAGCCATATAACAATAATTTTATATATATCATTCAGAAAAATGAGATGCCCAAACAGCAAAGTAAGTTTCGGATGAAATAAATGTTCTTTTCAGATGTCTGAGTTTAAATAAAACATTTGTATGTATATACATGAAAGAGAGACATAATTTACATATATAGAGAGGGAGAAGAGCCCATCAAACTTTCTGCTTTGTCCTTCAACATAAGCTTGTTGATACCACATTAGGTAAATAATTAAAGACAGTTCCTTTGAAGTCACCAGTATCTAAAGCAGAATCCTGTTGGAATGCATCTATGGACTTTGCAGTTTCAAAATTTATACATCCTTTTAGGGCTTAGGATGAACACCAAAATAGAATGATTCAATTGATTCAATATTAGGACTTGAACGATTGACTCAAGCTTAACAATATTTGATTCAACCTTGAACAATTAATTCAAGCTTAGGACTTGAACAACAAAATTGAATGAATCAGTTGATTCATTATTATTATTCTTTGTTGTCTAGTAAGGATTTGTTGCAACTGGTATATTGGCCCATAAACATATATTGAATGATGGAAGACTTGAGGTAAAAAAAATATATCGCTAAGTTTATTTTCGTTAAAGAAAATACATTAGCAGAAATAAGGTTACAATGCACTAGTCAAAAATATCTCTGCATGTAGAGGGTGAGATGAGCAGTTATTAAAATGTATTGTCCTGAAAAGGACAGTTTTGGAGTCATTGAAAAGCATTGTTCTGAAAAGGACAGTTTTGTGGTCGCTGAAAAGTGTAGTCCGGAAAAGGACAGTTTGTTACATATTGTTGCTGCTGGCAAAGATGGTTGGAACTGAAAGCCTGTTGGAGATGGCTGGAGACACAGATGATAATGAGCTGGAGATGATGATGGCTGGTGCCATAGGCTGGTTGCTGAAATAGATGCTTGACTTTGATCTTAGTCATCTGGGCTGTAGAACAAGGTATTTACCCAATTCTCCTCACAGGGACAGGATATGACACAAGGTCAGTTTTAATGTGGGGACCAAGCATGTACACACAGACCAGGGACAAAAATTACCCAGTCCTCGCATCGCAGAGATAGAGATGCAACTGAGAGATGATAATGCCCCAAGCCCCACTCCATGGGCCATAGAAGGATGCAGTATTAACTCCTTCCCCCCACTTGGACAGGATGTGACACAAGGTCTTTTTTAGGTGAAAACCCAGGCACATACGCCTGGGACAAGGACAAAAATTGCCCTCAGCTCCCACAACTGTCGGTTGCACTGGCCTTGGTGTGAGCACCGATACCTCCCTCTAATGCAATGGGAGGGTGTGGCCTCTGGCAACTCTTCCCCAGGGCTGGGCACCTCTTCAGTATCATTTTCTCAGTTGTCGCTCTGTCATTTGACAGAGAAGCCCCTGAGCGCACTCTGCCCAAAGACAGAGATGCAACTGAGAGATGATAAGCCTGCATTGAAAATCCCTCCAAAGAGGAATTTACACAGTATTTACTTGACCCCCCACTGAGTCAGCTTGTGACACAAGGTCAGTTTTTAACATGGGGAGCCAAGTGTTTTCACTTGGGCCGCTGGTCTAAGCTTTTCCAAACTGGTCAGAGCCAGTCCAAGCTAGTCATAGTCGTGATACCACCAGCACAGGGACAGAGCCCTGTGATTGGTAAGTATACGAATGTGTACACTCCTCCAAAGAGGAATTTACAGGCATGGGCCATGGAAGGATGCTTTTATTTTGCTTTGAGGCTTTTTTATATTCTGAATCAGTTTTACAAATATCGCTGGTTAAGCTTTTACTTGCGGTTGTCTTTAAAAAATGTGGGAGTGTCCACAGCATATGACAAATGTATATTACATCCGTATGAAACAGATTAAGTGAAACTGATTTTGAAATTTAGAAAATCAAGGGTGTAATATTGTTTATTGTATATCTCCATAGGTAGCCCCCACCAAAAAAAAAAAAAATCTTGTTGGCAAAAAGACAGTCATGTAAGTTATGAAATGTAATCTCCTTACAATTCATAACTTACGTTAAAAGTCATGAAATGTAAGGAGAAAAAATTAAAATACTTGTGTTAAAATTTCTTCCAACTATTGCCTTATCGTCATATTAATAATTATGCCTCATGTGAATGAGGTGAAGGTGTAGAATTTAAAGAAAAGAAATATGAAAGGTTTATTGATTATAGCACAAAGATGAAAATCAAAAGCTCCAATAAAATACATAAAAAATGCAAATATGCTATATCATCATACAATAACTGCTTTCTTACTGATGTACTTATTGAATATCTACAAAGTGACAAGTATTGACTGATTTACAAGGTAATTGGCTGGAGTACAGACGTACACATATTCCATGTGTTGTCAGTAACATCAGTAATGTGAAATTTGGTTTTCAAACAAGACAGAACTACTACAGGTATCCAAACACCATAGTCCATGATAAAAAGGTAAACGTTTTCTCATTGAATTCAATTTTCTTTTAAAACAAATCTGGCAAGATTATAAAGTATGAAAATTTAGTGAGTGGGAAGTGTAAAGATGGAAATTATCATAAATTTTCAAGTCTGGAAAGAATTTTCTTTGAAAATGGCCTGAAGAAATTCTGTAGTAAATATGATACTTTGATATCTTGAGTTTTGATTATTATTGCAAAACCAGCATCAATTTGGGAAGCAATAAGAACAAGAACCAAGAATTCTTGTGCGAATAATACTTAGAGAAAACACTTAAAGAAATAGAATTCTTATATCCATAAATCTTACAGAGAATAAAATTCTGATGTGAATAATACTTTTATTTTCAATCATTTTCAGAAGATAACAATTAACATTACATTTAAATTTTTGAAGATCAATGGCAATAAAGACACTAAGATGCAAGGGGTTACTGAGTGTGAAAGAATATGAGAAAAAAGAAAAATATTGTTAAAGAGCAAGAATAACAAAAGAACAGGAATTAAGAAGACAGAAGATAGCAATTGACATTACATTTAAATTTTTGAAGATCAAAGCCACTGAGATGCAAGGGGTTACTGAGTAAGAAAGAATATGAGAAAAGGAAAACATTATTAGTGAGCAAGAATAGTAAAAGGAATGAAATTAAGTAAACAGAAGAAAACGATTGGCATTACATATAAATTTTTGAAAAGTAAGAAGCCAAAAAGAGTTCCACAAGTGAGAAGTGCGAGAAAAGAAACCATTGGCAGAGAACAGTTACATTTAGCCACTTCAACTGAAAATAATGAGATTTTATCTTGTGGAAATAATACTTATAGGAATACATATAGTAAATACTTATAGAAAATAGGTTTAGTTTCAAGAAAGCTTTTCTCCAGGTTACCCTCAGGATTTTTATCTTCCAGAATATCATAGGGATGTATAACTCCAAGTCGAACTGGAGAAAATGACTTCAAAACTTTCATCCAAAAGTTCTGGTTCTTATGACAAATCTCTTTTTATATATTGGTAAAGAAGAATTGCAAAGATTTTTGCAGGACAGTCTGTTATTTATTCCAATGAGTTCAGATTGGTTATTGTTACAAACTCAGTGAAAAGAGGGAAAGAAAGACAGAGGATGGAGTGAGGATATATATCGGAAAATAGAGGGAAAGATAGAGAGAGGATGGAGAGAAGATATATGGGAAAATAGAAGGAAAGAAAGAGAGTGGGGGGAGAGAGAGAATATAAGGGAAAAGAGAGGGAAAGAAAGAGAGAGGATGGAGTGATGGTATATATAGGAAAATAGAGGGAAAGAAAGTGAGAGGATGGAGAGAGAGGATATATGGGGAAATAGAGGGAAATAAAGAGTGAGGATATATGGGAAAAGAGAGGGAAATAAAGAGAGAGGATGGAGAGAGGATATATGGGAAAATAGAGGGAAAGAAAGAGAGAGGATGGAGAGAGAGGATATATAGGAAAATAGAGGGAATGAAAGAAAGAGGATGGAGAGAGGATATATGGGATAATAGAGGGAAAGAAAGAGAGAGGATAGAGAGAGGATATATGGGAAAATAGAGGGAAAAAAAGAGAAAGGATGGAGAGGATATATGGGAAAATAGAGGGAAAGAAAGAGAGAGGATGGAGTGAGGATATATGGGAAAATTGAAGGAAAGAAAGAGAGAGGATGGAGAGAAGATATATGGGAAAATAGAGGGAAAGGGAGAGAAAGGAGGGAGAGAGAGGATATATGGGAAAATAGAGGGAAAGAAAGTGAGAGGATGGAGAGATGATATATGGGAAAATAGAGGGAAAGAAAGAAAGAGGACGAAGAGAAGATATAAGGAAAAAAAGAGGGAAAGAAAGAGAGAGGGTGGAGAGAAGATATATGGGACAATAGAGGGAAAGAAAGAGAGGATGGAGAGAAGATATATGGGAAAATAGAGGGAAAAAAGAGAGAGGATAGAGAGAGAATATATGGGAAAATAGAAGGAAAGAAAGAGAGAGGATGGAGAGAGGATATATGGGAAAATAGTGGGAAAGAAAGAGCAGAAGGTGAGATTATATATGGGAAAATAGATGTAAAGAAAAAGAGAGGATGTAGAGAGGATATATGGGAAAATAGAGGGAAGGAAAGAGAGAGTATGGGGAGAGAGGTTATATGGAAAAATAGAGGTAAAGAAATGGAGAATATGGAGAGAGAATATATGGGAAAATAGATGGAAAGAAAGAGAGAGGATGGAGAGAAGATGTATAGGAAAATAGAGGGAAAGGGAGAGAAAGGAGGGAGAGAGAGTATATATGGGAAAATAGACGGAAAGAAAGAGAGAGGATGGAGAGATGATATATGGGAAAATAGAGGGAAAGAAAGAGAGAGGATGGAGAGAAGATATATGGGAAAATAGAGGGAAAGAAAGAGAGAGGATGGAGTGAGTATTAATGGGAAAATAGAGGTAAAGAAAGAGTGGGTATGGAGCGAGGATATATCGGAAAATAGAGGGAAAGATAGAGAGAGGAGGGAGTGAGGATATATGGAAAAATAGAGGGAAAGAAAGAGAAAGGATGGAGAGAGAATATATGGGAAAATAGAGGGAAAAAAGAAGAGGATGGAGAGAGGATATATGGGAAAATAGAGGGAAAGAAAGAGAGAGGATGGAGTGAGTATTAATGGGAAAATAGAGGTAAAGAAAGAGTGGATATGGAGCGAGGATATATCGGAAAATAGAGGGAAAGACAGAGAGAGGAGGGAGTGAGGATATATGGAAAAATAGAGGGAAAGAAAGAGAGAGGATGGAGAGATGATATATGGGAAAATAGAGGGAAAGAAAGAGAGAGGATGGAGGGAGGATATATGGGAAAATAGAGGGAAAGAAAGAGAGAGGATGGAGAGAAGCTATATGGGAAAATAGAGGGAAAGAAAGAGACTGGATGGAGAGAGGATATATGGAAAAATAGACGGAAAGGAAGAGAGAGGATGGAGTGAGTATAAATGGGAAAATAGAGGGAAATAAAGAGGGAGTATGGAGTGAGAATATATGAGAAAATAAAGGGAAAGAAAGAGAGAGAATGGAGGGATGATATATGGGAAAATAGAGGGAAAGAAAGTGAGAGGATAGAGAGAAGATATATGGTAAAATAGAGGGAAACAAAGAGGGAGGATGGAGAGAGGATATATGGGAAAATAGAGGGAAAGAAAGAGAGAGGATAAAGAGAGGATATATGGTAAAATAGAGGGAAAGAAAGAGAGAGGATGGAGAGAGTATATATGGGAAATTAATGGGAAAGAAAGAGAGAGGATGGAGTGAGGATATATGGGAAAATAGAGGGAAAGAAAGAGAGAGGATGGAGAGATGATATATGGGAAAATAGAGGGAAAGAAAGAGAGAGGATGGAGAGATGATATATGGGAAAATAGAGTGAAAGAAAGAGAGAGGATGGAGTGAGGATATATGGAAAAATAGAGGGAAAGAAAGAGAATGGATGGAGTGAGGATATATGGGAAAATAGAGGGAAAGAAAGAGAATGGATGGAGATAGTATATATGGGAAAATAGAGGGAAGGATGGAGAGAGGATGGAGATAGTATATATGGAAAAATAGAGGGAAAGAAAGAGAGAGGATGGAGAGATGATATATGGGAAAATAGAGTGAAAGAAAGAGAGAGGATGGAGTGAGGATATATGGAAAAATAGAGGGAAAGAAAGAGAATGGATGGAGTGAGGATATATGGGAAAATAGAGGGAAAGAAAGAGAATGGATGGAGATAGTATATATGGGAAAATAGAGGGAAGGATGGAGAGAGGATGGAGATAGGATATATGGAAAAATAGAGGGAAAGAAAGAGGAGGGTCGGAGAGAGGGAATATATGGGAAAATAGACGGAAAGAAAGAGAGGAAAGAGAGAGGATATATGGGAAAATAGATGCTAAGAAATAAAGGGGTGATAAAGTGCGATAGATCTAGTGAGGGAGAGAGATGAATGATAAATGTCTGTTTATCTTCATCAAACATCTTTGATTTGTTTTTTGATTGTGTTTTTATGGTTTCTCAACCTTTTTAAAGTTATTCAAAGGCAAAATATTTTTTGAATTGTAAGAATTTTTGGAGATGATAATAATTTTCTGATAGAAATCGTTAGCATTTGACCTATAGCTAGGAGGATAAGAGGTGGATTCATATCTTTCCCAAGAATATTGCTACTTCTACTCCAATAGTTTCTTTTCTCACACTTCCCTCCTGTGGAACTCCCTTTCTTTTACTTACATCCTTGATAACTACAATCTTCAAAAATTTAAATGCAATTTCAATTGCCATCTTCTGTCTTCTTGAGTCGTCATCTTTTGTCCTTTCCTCAATCCTCCCTATTCTCAGTGTTTTCTCTTTCACTTTCATTCCTTATAACCCCCAGCATACTAGTGGCATTCCCCACTTGCTTGGGGTGAAATGATTTTAAAAAAATTGCATACAAGTGAATATTATGAACCTGACTGGAATTCAAACTCAGCTCTCTGATTTCTGATTCCGTGCTATCAACCATTACATCACCTGCACATCCAAACTTACAACATTTGGTATTCCCGAACAGTTACCTATTTAGGTACTGACCAGTTTCACTGTTGCTTACGCAATGTTTGGTTGAGAACTACTGTTTCAATAAGATATGGCTGTAAGCTCCAAATCTCTTTTAGAATGAATTTTAATCTTTAACAAGGCTTGGTAACCAGTTTAAATGAAGGACAATTCTGTATTCAAAACTGCTTGTCTGTTCGACTTTCACTTATACCCTGTAAAAACTACTTCCTATGGATACCACAGCAACCACATTTAGTGTGAAGAGGCTGTGGCTCTATGCTATAAGAAGTTTACAACTGAAGTCACAAATTTGCATACTGTGTAATAATTTTCAATTTTATTTGCATTCATTATTCAATTCTTTAGTGAAAATCAAAACCTAAAAAGGTTAAAGAATTTTTATAAAAAATGGATTTCAAATCAAATTTTTACAATAAAATCAAATGCAGCTTAAATTGGCAGGTGATGATTAAAATTATTTGTCAACCAATCAAATATTTAGTTGCATGTCTTTTTACAGCTGCTAACCAGTTTTTGTTCTTCACAAAATTTAATATTGATAATCCCTCTTCTTTATAGAATCAGTAAACTTTTCTGGTTCTCATGAATTCATTCTATTTCAAATCCTATCACATATTTTCCATGGAGGTGAGGTCAGGATTAAAAAAAAATAAAACAAAATGACAAACCTATATATTCGTAAATTTGAAAAATGTAATAATAATAATAATAATAATAATAATAATAATAATGATGATGATGATGATAATATATATATATATATATATATATATATATATATATATAATGTAATGAAAAACAAATCACTTTAATGTACCATTGATTTGTTTTTCATTACATATTAGCTCTGTCCTAACATTGAGCTCTCAGGATTTCATCCTCTTTGGATTTACCAGTTCGGTTTACCAAGTTCCTTATAACTTAATTATATATATATATATATATATATATATATATATAAAAGTGAACATAGAAGACAACTCTAAGTGTTGACTTCTATGTTCACTTTTATATTTACACACGCTCTATCTCTGATATTGAGCACTTTATTCCATAAATATAGCACACCTTAAGATTATATTTCTTTATATATATATATATATATATATATATATATATTTTTAAGGTATCCTATATTTATAGGATAGTGCTCAATATCAGAGATAGATATAAATATAAAGTGAACATTGAAATCAACACTCAGAGACTGTTTCATGCTAAACGTAATCCTGATTGCATTTAGCATGAAACAGTCTGTCACCTCTGGGTGTTGAATTAAGGTATTTTATTGTTATACATTATTTATATAGACACAAATATTTAAGTAAATGCTCTTTTTATAATAAACAGTATTAACAACATTTATCGGCCTGAATTTGTTAACATTTAGATCTGCTTCAAGGGAAATCATAGAAAATTGTAGTTTAAAAGCAGTAAAATCCGCCTTGCTAATCAGACGCTCCTCTCTAGCTAAACTGGTATAGCACATCAGACTATATGACAGTTCTGTGTAGGATACTGGTTCAATTCCTGTGTGAGGACACATATTTCCTATGAAAATTTCTTGGACATTCAGTAATCATCTTAGGCCATGTATTAGGTGAATAATAGCATACAAAAACAGTCTCCCAATAGGATACATCCTCGAACACTATGATTTTAACCTTCTCAAGTCTAGGATCAACCGTTATCTATCCTACATATCCTCATAATATACACTTACTTCCTCCTCTTCTGCCCTTTAAACAACCTTATTCTCTAATCCTCTTAGGTTTCGTATTAGGTGGAAAATAATGTAAAAAAAAAGTCTCCTGAGAGGATGCTCCCAAATCTCTATGATATTAACCCCTTCAAGTCTAGGGTCAACTGTTATCAATCCTCCATTTTCTCATAACATGTATACCTTACTTCTTCCTATTATGTCTTTACAATGTCATTCAATAACCATCTACCGTGAATGACTTAATAATAAATTTGTGTCTGACCAGATAAATGGCTGCATTTATTCATTCTGTCAATGTAAGCATCTTACTGAATAATATTTCCCTGGCCTGTCCCTTTTCTAAATCCCTTCACCTTTTAACTGTGACTTTGAAAGATGGAACAAGTATAGCATTACTACAAATGCCAGAAACAAATATACACAAAGGAATATTTTCAGGATTCATTTGGATGTAGTATAGCCGTAAACCAATAAAATCTCTGCCCGGATTTCTTAAGGAATGCGTTTTGTTTGTGATCTCACCTTTATTTTATTTTCTGATTTTATTTTCACACTGTTTATTTAGTTTTTTATTTTTATTCAATTATTTTTATTTGCATTTTTATTTTTTTGAATTTTGTTTTTAATTTTTATTTATTTTTCATGATCCTCTTCCAATTTTTGCCTTTATTTTTTTTACCATTTGTCTTGATGCTATTTCTGCTTATTAATCATTTTCAAAATGGTTTCAATTTTTTCTAGACTTTATTTTTTCTGTCTTTTTCTTTTCTAATTTCTAATTTTATTTCTTTTACATTCTACATTTATTATTTTTAATGTCTTTGCTTTTGTTCATTTTGTCCCTCACTGTTTCTTGGAGATATTCATGTAATTATTTCAAATCTTATTTTAATTTTTTCGTAGATTTGTTCCTTTTTTTCTTTTTTCTTTTTTCCTGTTCCAATTCATATACCTTTCCCTCTTTCTCATCACTCTCTATTTCAATACCATCCTTGAATTGTTTCTTTTTCCCGTTCCAATTTATCTACCTTTCCTTGTTTGTCATCACTCTCTATTTCAATACCATCCTTGAATTGTTTCTTTTTCTTGTTCCAATTAATCTACATTTTCCACTTTCTCATCATTCTCTATTTCAATACCATCCTTGAATTGTTTCTTTTTCTCGTTCCAATTTATTTACCTTTCCCTCTTTCTCATCACTCTCTATTTCAATACCATCCTTGAATTGTTTCTTTTTCTCGTTCCAATTAATCTACATTTCCCTCTTTCTCATCACTCTCTATTTCAATACCATCCTTGAATTGTTTCTTTTTCTCGTTCCAATTAATCTACCTTTCCCACTTTCTCATCACTCTCAATTTCAATACCATCCTTGAATTGTTTCTTTTTCTCTCTCCAATTCATCTACCATTCCCTCTTTCTCATCACTCTCTATTTCAATACCACCCTTGAATTGTTTCTTTTTCTCGTTCCAATTTATCTACCTTTCCCTATTTCTTATCTCTATTTCAATACCATCCTTGAATTGTTTCTTTTTCTCGTTCCAATTAATCTAGCTTTCCCACTTTCTCATCACTCTCTATTTCAATACCATCCTTGAATTGTTTCTTTTTCTCATTCCAATTAATCTAGCTTTCCCACTTTCTCATCACTCTCTATTTCAATACTATCCTTGAATTATTTCTTTTTCTCGTTCCAATTTATCTACCATTCCCTCTTTCTCATCACTCTCTATTTCAATACCATCCTTGAATTGTTTCTTTCCATCTTTCATCTTCCTTTATATCAATCTTTACATGAATGTCAATCTTTCATTTTTCATATTTGGAGTCATTTTCTTTTCTTCTTTTTTCATACTCATTTTCCCCTCCATTCTTTTTCTAATTCTAATTTTTAATCCCACAATTTCCCTCTTTCATTTTTTCTTCTTCTTACATACTTTTTCCCCACTTACCTTTTTTCGATTTTCACTCTCTATTTTTGTTTTTATCAGTCCTTTTAGTCATTGTTAGTTTTAGTCATTGTTACTCATTATTAACAAATAGTCATTTCTTCTTTATGGAAGAATGTCAAGAACCCCTCAAAAATATATTTAATAAATAAGACTATAAGACTTAATATGTGAATAAAATTTGAAATACTGAGTTACTACTGTAACGTGACCTCTCTGTGTCTTCTCTATAAATATTTCATGGTGATTGTTTGGATGAGCTCTTCGATATTGTACCTAGAGTTTTTGAATTAACTGGAATTAGTTCTCCCCCAACTATGGGTTAATAAGCAAGATAGGTATCCATGAACCATTATTATCTCAAAAAATTTCTTACAATCTAAAAATATTTTCTGCCTTTAAATAACTTGCAAAGGGTTGATAAGCCATAAAAATGAATGAATCATTCAATCAACTTAAAAATGCCTGCTTATTCAACAAAGTTTCACTCAAATTATCTGGTGGTCAGGAGTTCAATCTTTGCATCAGGTAGTACAAAACATTATATACTCTCTGAAGTGAAAGAGACTACTGACATCACAAGGACAATATCCTCTGGTATGAGATATCCTCAAGTATAGATAGCAGAATGAGAACAACTTGCCTTCAGGGGTTGAATAAAGGGTTTAGTTTGCAATTCCTACAAGCTTACTATCTATAACAAGGGTGTCCAAACCATAGATCCTGAGTCACATGTGCCTCTTTGACTTTTAATTTTGGCTCATGGAAATATGTTGCTGAGATCCTTTGTTCTGCAGCACTTATATATAAGGTAATTTCCTGTAGTTTATTACTGTATTAAATACACTCAATATAGTTAAGACAATCATCAGTCAAGATTTCAAAAACATTTGGTATATATATATATATATATATATATATATATATATATATGTGTGTGTGTGTGTGTGTGTGTGTGTTCTTTGTGATTACTGAAACCAATACAAACTAACAGTTTAAAAAACTGCATATATGAATAAATATTATTGCATACATACATTTCTTAATATTTATATAAACATTTTTGTAACAAAATGTGCATGTAAGAAAAACGTATGTGTAAATTTTGTTCATGATTTGTGGCTCTTAAACATCTGAAGTTTATCGTATGTGGTTCTTACATTCAGCAAGTTTGGCCAGCCCTGGCCTATAATAAAATCTATATCGACCAAGATGAGAACAATAGTTTAAAATAATAAAAAAAATATATTGTTTTCCTTAATCGTTGACTTTATCGACAGGCTATTCTTCTTGAAAGTCGAACATTTGTGTTTTTCTGTTAGTATTCAGCTGAAGAGTAGGTACCTGCCACTTCCTCACCTGAGCATTTCTTTTTATTAGGTTGGTGCAAAAATAATGTCGTTTTTAACGTTAAACAATACGTGAAAAACCGACATTATTTTTGCACCAACATAATATATTCATCTCTGTGATTTATTTTTCTTGTTCATTCGCTAAGAAAAGCCCAAGAAAAATTATACGCATTTGCTGTTAAGATAATTCGTGTATGGAACTGATGACGTTATACATGAAGGCACCTATGCAACAATCTGTAAAGCCTATTGCCAATAGCACTGCTCATAGTTCTCTCTCAAAAATAAAAAAGATAACAGTTGCCTATGGTGACGGGTGGGGGTGATTATAAAGCAGTAAACGATGCAACAATTTCTGTTTTATATGATTTGTTTCTTTGGAAATACAGTTACACATCATATATGGCTTTTATATTAAAGACACCCCCTGATCTATAAAAACTGCTTAAAGAATGTTGGAAACACAATGCTTGAAACCTTGTGATTATAATAACAAAAGTAAAGGCAAGAGCCCAAGTAAATCAATGTATAATAAGCCATTTTATATTTAGTGTATATCAAATATATTAAATGCACATATCAAATTTATCATATAGGTATATCTAATATATTACATATGGCAGGGTTGGTGTGTACTACCCCTGAACTGTCCAACTAAAGTGGTCCAAGCTTGGGTGCTGTGGGCAGTGCTTTGTGACCCTAGTTACTCATCACCATTTGCTTTTTTCCTAGCTACATCTATGTATGCTACAAAATAAACTAAACACAATTAACTATGACAGGATGAATAATTTTTACGGATTTTGACATCATTCTGGGGTTTTTTTTATTCGATCGTCCAAATCAATAAATTTATTTTGTTCATGCTAAGTCCTTAAAAAACATTATATAAAATTCACTATCTTTTATCCCTAATTCAACTTTTTAACAATAAAAATCTCAAGTTGATGTAAAAAAATTATCACAAAACATTTATTTAAGATGCAATGATCTATTATGAGATGTCTAAAATATGTATTTAGATACATTGCATTTATTTTCAAATTTTCTAGTTGAAATGTTCACCTACATTGCATATGATCCATTATTGTACATGATTACTACATTGTAAAAATTGAGATCTAGCAAAGAGGGGGACCCTGCATTATAGATTCAGAGGGGGTCCACAAGACACTTTCACCAGCTCTAATACATGGTATATCAAATATATTATATTGACACATCAAATATATTATATAGGCATTTCACATATATTATACAGACAATATCTAATTTTTGTATCGGACATATTTAATATATTGAGCGGATGTGATAAATAACAAAGTAGAAAGGAGAATCAGCCAGTTGGGTTAAAATTCTATTACATTCACTTTCACACTAATGACCTTGGAAAATGCCTGAATCCATCTCTTCTCCTTCCAGCTATGGGTTAAATAGAAGGGAAGATTGATTTATTTAGCCTTGGGTGGTAAGCAGACTAAAAGAAGAAAAACTCTGAATTCAAAACTGTGAAGGCAATGGAAAACTACTTCATGCTATTCTTCCCCAAAACATGGCAATTCATTAGTAATAAAGAACAGGAATCTGTGGAGAGTCATGATTCCCACTGCATTTTCGAAAAATAATTATTAGGTTGGTGCAAAAATAATGACGTAATAATGTCGTTTTTTGACCTTAAAAAATACGTCAAAAAACGACATTATTACGTCATTATTTTTGCACCAACCTAATATATAGGGTGTATAACAAGTATGTTATTTTCTTTTACTTGTGATAAATTCTATTGATGGGCTGATGACACATTTTTTAAGTTTTCTTTTACTAAGCCTTAAATTCTAGATGATGAGATATTTTTTAGACATTTAACCCTAAGCAAGGAAGCAAAGCCACTAAGATGCAACAGATTACTGCTTGTAAAAGAATGAAAGAATAAGAAAAAAAAACATTATTGAGGAGAGAGAACAATAGAAGAAGAATAATGGCTGGCTGCTTGTATCCAAATAGGCCTGTCTTCTAGGTTGGCTAACCAATTCCTGTTGTAGATGCCTGCTAAGGCACATTTGTATTTATTCAACACTCACAGAGCCCACCTGTGATGTATACTGCAACTGAATGAACATTAGTTGCAGTTTCTGGGGGAGAGTGCATCATTTAGCATGATTGACAGTTTGAAAAAGGTCAGTATGCTCAAACCCTCTGTCACGATGACTTCATGCTAGCACAAACATTGACAGCTCCCAAATAGTTATGTCAATATGTGCTTTGTTTTCAGGTACTTTCCAAACTTACCACACAATGGGATTACTTCACCGGGCCAATAACATCAAGAAGTCACCACCTGATAAATCCTCCCAGGTCTCAGGGTCAAAAAGTGAACATTCTAACTTCTCAGCCATGCACCCCTATAGAAGAAGAATCCAGAAGACAGTAGATAAGTTAGCTGCAAAACAAGAAGCCAGAAGAGAGTCAAGAGAAGAAACTGTTAGCATAGAAATTATGGTTACATCTAGCCAATTCAACTGTGAATAAATGAGACCTTGTTGCCAATCAAGTACTGCACTTAAATTCATAAAGTCAAGCTAACAAAGAGAAATGAAAGATCAGCTGTTTAGAGTTAACTACCATCCTGCATATCAAACTTTTAAAATAAAATTTATTGTCATAAACTTAAATATTATCGATTTCCAACACACATTGGTTAAAATGTCTGTATTTTTATAAAAATTCTCAAAATAAATTATTTTTTTTACTTGAATGAATCTAATTAATCAGTTGGATTTTAATCATTTTATTGTCTAAAATTAGATTTGAAAATTCCTTAATCAAGATTCAAATAAACAAATATTGTATGACAACCTAACATTGACATGATGCCAGAATAAATTTTGTGCTCAGTGTGCAGCAGAGTGGCCAGGTGCATGAGTGGTCAGGTGCATCAGAGTGACCAGGTGCATCAGCAGATTGATTTGAGAGATGAACTCTTAACTACCAGGTGCAGATCTGAATCATCACTAAATATCAATGGCTACTCTTGCCACATTTTTATTTTTTGATTTTTAATCATTTCACTCCAAGCAAGGCAATAAAGCCACTAAGACACAAGAGGTTACTGAGTGTGAAAGAATATGAGAAAAAGAAAACAAAGAAGAGAAAACAATAAAAGAACCAAAATTATAAAGACAGAATATAATGATTGACATTATTAGGGGGAAAGATAGAAGAGTATTTTTCTATTGCTTTTTCCATGGTTTGGAATTTAGAGGTTTTCCTTCTCTTAGATAGGTTGCCATGCAAAGACAGAGATCCCAGTCTAGGATGCTATTTAACTTATACCTAGGGGGAGAAGTGACAGATTCATGCCTTTCGTAAGGGCATTTGTGTAAAAGTGAATGCAACAGACTAGCCTGGAACTTGAAGTCAGTTCCTTGTTCCCACTCTCCATCATTATATTTGAGGACATTCTTAATATAATCAATATAAAGACTTATTTTCTCCTTTTTTGTTATTACACAAAAGTGACTTAACACATCACATAAAGTTGTGGAGAGCCATGACTGCCCACTTCCTGAAGGGAAACACACGTCGAGGAAGAAGAATATTTATGCCCTCTCTCTTTTTATTCTCCTTCTCTATTCCTTCTGTCTACCTTTTCTTCTTTCATTTCCTCACTCTTCCTTCCACCTTCTCTTCCTCTTTTATCCTTCTCACACTATTTCCCATCTCTCTTCTACTCTTAACCTTCCCTCTCTCTAATTCCCTTTACTTTCTTTTCCCTCTTTTACTTCCTCCCCTCTCTCTCCTTTCTTTTACTCTCTTTTTCTCCTCTTCATTTTCCTCCCTCTTCTTTTTCTTTCTCCCTTTCTTTCTGCTCTTCCTCTCCCTTTCCCTTGCATCTTGCTCCCCCTTCTTACATTTTTGACTCAATTAATGATAAAATTTTTAATATTAACACAATTTTTATTGGAAAAGCATCTGTAAATAAAGACTGCATCCATGTTAACTTATCTCTGGAATTTGTTTTTTTTTTCCTGCTTAATGATATCACATTTATTTATTTATTGAATGAGTTTTATCCTTTTTCACTCTTTGCATTTTTCAAATTCTTTCTAATCCTTGAATAAATACATTGTAGATAGACAGATTTACCATCTACCCCAACCCTGCAAGCCCCTTCTTACCCAAGTTACAAATCTGCAAATAATCTTTACATTCAGCTAATCACACAAGAATGTAATGCTGGAAAAATAATAAATATAAATTATAGTTATTCCCGCTATATTTCATATGAATCATTTAGAAGACAAAATATATACCAAACATGACTATCCTTTTGTCTCCTCAAACAGGTCATGAAAATTAAAATGAAATTATAAATGACTTCACACATGAAAATAAATATTTGATTATATGATAACTACTTTTTATCATGTATATTGAAACAGGACGTGTAGGCAGTGTAACAGACAATGGCATAGAAAATGAACACAGCAAAGCTGTTTCAATTCCAGGTGAGTCTGTTGCATTCCCTTTCACAATAATCTGTCTCTTCTATCATTTGCTATAGGTTAAATGTAGTAGACAGGGCTCTTTAGTTCTGGGTGCCAAACAGTCAAAGAGAAGAAAAACTGAATCCCAAATCATAGAGAAGGCAATGAGAAATCACTCAGCTATTTTTCCCAAGAAATTTTTAATAACAAAAAGGAAAACCCTGGAGAGTTATGATCACCTATGTCTTAATGGGACACCACATTAAAAAAAAAACGAATATACAGAAATATAGAGTTTTTTCATAAGATTAATATATTGATTTGTATGTCTGTCCCATGAATGTTGTCTTTTGCTCAAATTCAAAATATATCCCTGACTCAAAAAGATGAAAGTTTTGTTTATACTTCTATCATCCTCATCGTCATTATCATCATCATTGTCGTTGTCATCATCATTGTCATCGTTCGTCATCATCATCATCATCGTCGTCGCCGTCGTCATCACCATCGTCGTCAATGTCGTCGTCATCATCACCATCATTGTCGTCGCCGTCGTCATCACCATCGTCGTCAATGTCGTCATCATCATCACTATCATTGTCGTCGCCGTCGTCATCACCATCGTCGTCAATGTCGTCGTCATCATCATCATCATCCTTCGACCTCCCTATAGTCGGTTGGAATTCTATTGACAATCCCTTTTCCACACTGTTCAAACCTGCATTGCTGTCCCCAGATCCCCAATACCCAACTCTGAGTCCCAAGCTATGGTTTCTGGGAAAGTCAATTTTCATGAGAAGACACTTCCAGAGGGATGCCATAAGAATAAGGATGAGACGATTTCTCTGTCCCTCTCAATGGTAGCGGCTAGCAAACTGTAATCAGTTTTGATTGACTTGAAGAAATATTCGTTTCAGTTTAACATAAATTGTGTTAAGCGTTGCATCGGATCTCCAACTGATGTTTTGGATTTTTCAATGTTTTTATAATAGATTTTGAGAATAAAAATATACCATTAATCTGACTCAAATGATTTTTAGGCTTCACTTGGAAAAAGTTTTTCTCACCATTATTCTTTTCAATTACTTTTATTGCTTTGTATAAAAAAAATTCCTATTCTTATCATTTTTGAGATTCTTGACAAAATCCAAAGAAGAATCTGCAAAGTTATTGGTTTTGGTCTGGCATCTCATAACATAGCATCCCTGTGCAAGCTTGAAAAACTGTACAAGTCAATATTTTCACAATAAAATTAGTATTAGAAACAAATGCAAGCAAGTAAAATAGGAGTGGCTCAATGAAAAATGTGCAGAAATAAAAAAGAAAATTATGTTTGTTTCTTACACTTTCTTTTAAGGGGAGTGATTCACAAATTCATTTATTAACAGAAGAAAGTTACTCACAGGTATCCTTTAAATATGAAAATGCTATAACGAAGCCAGTTGCTTACTAAAATTTGATATGTAAAACTTTATATATGTGAAGATTCATATATATAAATTCCACTAGAATTATGGCAAGCTCATCAACTTATGCTGCTTCTGGAGTGCGAACTGCCATGCATACAGCTAGCCAGTTACCTGGAAGGGGGCCCGCTGATGTGGACGATGCTCCCACACCTGCACAATAAACAAAAACATCTGATGAAGAAGAAGAAGAAGAAGAAAAGAAGATAAAAAAGAACAGTCAAAATGAAGTCTGACAGTTTATAAAAAATATTTTGGGTTTGGGTTTCAAAACTTGTAAAAAAGAAGCAGCTCAAGTCTTATTGTCTCAATAAAAACAGAGTAGAGGTTGCAAACAGGCGTCGTTTAGAAAGATATATTTTGTGATTTTTTATTCAATGGGGAAAGTAAATTACAACTTGATTGTATCACATTTCTGATTGAATTTGGAGCTAATTTCTGGATATTTAAGAAGTCTGGTTTGTCTGATGATGTTGAATGGCTTTGGCTTTCACAAGCTTAGAGCTAAATTAAGAAGAAGAAAAAAGAGAAAGCAAAAAGCAGAAGGCATTTGGCAAGGACAATGCCAACGAATGAAAGCTGAAAGGAAAAAAAATAGGAATAAGCAGAAAGAAAAAGAAAAGAAAGCAGAAGTTTCTACAAATTTAGATAGATATACAATTATCTTTATATAGTTGTTTGTGAAAGTTTGACACAACATTAGTGGTATTAAACCTGATTTTGAACTTTTTATGAAAACAAAGATTTATTTTATCTCAGTTTGTAAAACAGAACTGAAACCTAAAGATGACTGTGAAGTTGCCATCTTTCTCAACTTCTTTCGATGATCAAATGAATTGAAGTGAGTGAACATTTTGTTAAAGATAATTATAATCATTTTCATGAGCCCAACATAATTGTAATTAGAATTTGTTATCTAACCTAAGTGTTTGGCATATAAAGTAAACTTTTGTGCAAGCTTGTTTTGTAAATTTTGCATTTTATGCACCTATTATTTTCATGACATTTAATAAATGTAAATTTCTTTCAAATCATACTGGAGTAAAAATCTTGTATTTTGTTGCTTGTGCCATTCATAATATAAGATATGCTTAGAGATAAGAGATTTCAGGGATAAGAGACTTAACATACTCTCTTCTCTTCCTCTCCCACAAAAGTCTAGGGGTATGGTATCAGTTCCTAGGGGATGTGAGGATATTGAATCATTAGGGTTGGTTTATTAAGGAAACTCTAGTGCAGTGTTTGGCAATCTGACAGAAAAGTTTACATTGTAGAAATTCTATCATCATAATAGTGTAAATGTATACTTCAGAAAAAAATGAGCAGAACAGCAACAAAGTCACTGAGTTTGTTGCTCAACCAGAATCATTCACAACACTCCATTCATCATACAAGCACATGTTACCATAATTTTCTTCTTTTTTTTGCTGATATGTAAGTAATCTGCGTTTTTATAATGCATTATATTGTTGCCAGTTATGTGAATAAAAATTAAAGAAACACAATGATTTTGTTGTTTAAACATGAGATCAATTCATCACTTCTAAAAGAGTGTTAGAACTGGTCGGTGGTTTGAAAGATTGGGGGGTGAACAAGGAACAAGATTAAGAATTCCTGATTTAGTGCATCATAGTTCCAGCAAGTCTGCATAAAAGAATAAAACAGCACAAAGATGTGCAGTTTGATGAAATACATAATATCAAAAGTGAAAATATATAGAATAAAGAAAAAATACTTAAAGAATAGAACAAATGGATCCATAGAATTCTTCTTTGACAAAAGAAGGAAATATTCAAGATAAAAAACATGAAAATGTTAACATCTAAAAAATGAGTGGTACTGACCAAAATAAACAAGAACAAAGCAACAGAATTAGATCCTATCAGCCTTTAAAGATTTTAAGGAAAACAAGATTACAGAAATGATCAAATATATGACAGTGGTGAAATACTGGATTTGATTGATTTATTTGTTATGCCTTATCAACCAAATATCCTTGGGAAAGATATGAATCCATCTCTTCTCTCTCCAGCTATGGATTGAATAGCAGGACAGACTGGGTTCTATAGCAACAGAAAGAAATAGCAATTTACAGTGGGAAAATAATTCTGCTTAGTCTATAGGTGTGGCAGGTAAGGTGGAATGATTGAAACACAATCAAAAATTTAGAAACAGTTTTAAAAATTCATATACAAAAAATAAATATGATTTCAAAATTTAAAATGTTATTATGGATTACTTCCAATTGCACGCATGATTTCCAGTCTAAATAGCTATGAATAATTATTGACCGATTTTATCATTGTGATATTTTTGCATTATATCAAGTATTAAGAAAATAGCAACTAGGGTCTGTAAATTGGAGGAGAGAGTTATCAATGATAGTATTCTGACTTCAAAACTGTGGTTATCTCCCTTTAAGCCTCTCACTGTTTTTTTTTTTTTATTTCGAAATGTACTTTTTATCATATAAAATTTGGTGAGGGATAAACAAATTTTCATTCCAAAAATGCTGCCAAGAGAAAAAAAAGTATGGAAACCACTGGCCTAGTCAGTCATGGATTGAAAGAGACATGATCACCCAAATGTGTACCATGTATGGCACTTAACTGACAAATTGAACTGACTTTGCAGGTTATTTAAATCCAGAAAATATTTTTGGATTGTTATTTTTGGATTGTTTTGGAGATAATGAATACTTACTGATACAAGTTCTACTAATTAACCCATAGCTAGGGGAGAGAAGAGGTGGATTCATACCTTTCTTAAGGGTATTTGCACGTAAGTAAATATAACGAACCCAACTGGAATTGCAACACAGTTTTCAAATTTCCAATTCCAAGCTGTTATCCATTTCACCACCTGCATATCCAAGCTTACAGCACATAATATTCTAAAGTAGTCACTTATCTAGGTACTAACCAGGCTTGATGTTGCTTAACTTCAGTGATTGTACAAAAATTGGTGTTTCCAAATGATATAGCCATAAGCATACTTCACAGTGCAGTCTAAAAAGCCAGGCATAAATGAATGGACAATCATCAGTTTAATATCAATCCTCCAAAACAACTGTGAATGCTGGACAATTGCATGACAGATAAAATAGAGACCTGAAGATGTCAGAGTTATCTCCTCCTAAATTTTGAAACCACCACTTGGGGGAGCTATCAATTTACTATATATACTATATATACTATATTTACTATATATAGTTTCTCGCCTCATTCCCTTTTTCACTTTTCATTTTCAGTGGACATTACAACAATGTAATCTCTTGTGAAGATTGCATTTTCCCCTTTATGGGGGGTGCTATGTGTTTCCTTCAGGAAACGCCATGAGACATACACACACACAAACGTATGTATGTATGAACATTCAGTCACATATTTCTTGGAACACAAACTTTACACAATTATTTGTTATACATAAAACCTATTGTTTTTGTAATTTGTATCCATTTGTTAATATACATATACATGTTTGTATATATATATACTCAGTCTTTGTTGTTTTCTTTTACATTTTCTTTTGGTTTGCCATGTTTGTAGTGGGCTCCATATCAGGAGATACACATGTTCATCTCACAACATATACAAACACACAGCCCACTACAAAGAGATAGGTAGAAATCCACTGAATGAGGCTAGCCTCATTTAACTGATGTGAAACTTAAACATTGTGCCTGCTGACATAAACAAGTTGATGAAAATGGTTTTCAAAACTCAATTTGTATATTTGAGAAATATCTGTGATCATCCTGTTTTTTTTTTGGGGGGGGGTTTAAGCAAGATATTAAAGCCACTAAGACACAAAGGTTTACTGAGAGTGAAAGAATTAAGAACAAAATAATATCCCCTATCTTTACAAGATCCAAATCAAGCTAAAAATAGAGTACTGTCGTCATATTTGGACGGGAGTTGCCCAGACCTCACTCTCCAGCCTTGAAAAGTGTTGCAAAGACCTTGTAGGTAACAAACTATTCTCCACCCTCCAACCTCTCTCCCACATGCAGGATGCTACAAGCCTCTCACTGCTTCCACAAAAAGTGCTCGGATGAACTATATTCCCTGGTCCCACCAAGGCAAACCTTCACAGCAAGAACATGCCATGGCACTTAAATAATAGCAAACCACCCACCTTCCCTCCATATTTTATTGGTGAGAAGTAAGTTCCACTCAAACAGATTCTTCCCACAGACCTCTGCCCTGTGGAACCAACACCCAACAGGATGTTTCCCCAATCACCACAATCTTAATCTCTTAAAGGCTAGGGTTAACTGTTATATCCCACCACTCCTATACACACAAATGTAACCCTCTACCATGAGTGGCTCCCTGACATTGTAAAGGGTGAAACTCACTGTAAAAAAAAAACTATTAATGAACAGGAAAAAGTAATCAGATAGTGATTGACATTGCATTTAAATTTTTGCAGATTAAGCTTGGCTGGAAAGTATGGGGTTAAAAGGGAGTTCCACAAGTGAGAAGTGCAAGAAAAGAAACTGTTAGCATAGTGTAAATTGATGCAATCATGTTGTCAGTCTAGTACTGCACTTAAATTAAAAAAATTCTAGGTACCATAGGGAAGAGTTCATCCAAAAAATTACTATGAAAGTATTTATAGAAAAGACACAGAGAAGCAACCTTACAGTGGTAGGAAAGTGACTGAAACCAAGCTGCTAGATCGGGACTAATAATATTGCGAATTCTTTCATTAAGGAGCTCAAGGTTAATAGCAGGGGCACTGAACCATATGTAGCAGCAATATTCTAAGAATGGATGAATGGCAGACTTATAGATATATATGATACATTCTAGAGAATATTGGACTGACATTCTTAGCAGTTGACCTAGCAATTTATTCAATATAGTCTTTCCACTTCATGTCTGCTGAAAACATTAGCCTGAGAAGATGCAATGAGTCACTTTCCTGGAGGTTTACAATGGGGGGTGGGGGTTCTGAGGACTATCTTCATCATTTTGTGGCTGTTCATCTCAGTTGACTAGCCAGAGGAAGGTGCATTTTGAACAATTTCTTGATCAAAATCTTGAAAACCATTTCTGGGGCACACATTCCATGACAGCATCCTCTTAATACACAACACATTTCATCCTGAAGGTTTCTGCCTGCTTTCTTGCCCTTTTTAAATAAAAAAAAATCATGAGATGTTGATAATGTTCATTTTGTTTTGACATTTTCAGGTTGATCCCAAGTACACAAAATACTATTTATTTACAAGCTAAAATGTCTTGTTGCACGTTCGCTTGAAGTTTAATGTTAACAAAAATCAAACAAACTTTTTGGCTAATTCAATATTTATATAAGCAATATCTACTTTGATTTTCAACAACGGCCATATACCAAAAGACATCCTGCATGGTGAGCTGGCCACATGACATTGTTTCAAAGATATCTGTAAAGGGACCTGAAACTCATAGGAATTGACCCTTGTAGATGGGATCAGCTAGCAGATGATCGCAGCTGGAACCATGCTGTTCAAGAAGTCATGAAGCAGGGAAAAAGTGAAACCAACTGTTGGAGATCAGAAGACAACAGAGGAAGAGTCAACTCATACTTTCATTCCACATTCCAGCTTCGTCTGCCACACCTGCTGAAGAGATTGCCATACAAAGATTGGTCTGTTAGGCCACTTCAGACTCTGTTCATAAAAGGACTAAATGTTTGACCAATATCTCACAAGATAAATAGAAGCCTATCTACCGACCTATGTATCTCTCTATCTCTCTCTCTCTCTCTCTCTCTCTCTCTCTCTATATATATATATATATATATATATATATATATATATATATATAATTATTTATTTAAAAATATGATTCCATCGCTACATAAGAGTTCTCATGTTTCAAAACAAGAGCCCTCATGTTTCAAACATGAGAACTCTTATGTAGAGATGGAATCATATTTTTAAATAAATAATTATATTTAGACTCTACTTTTGTATCGAGCACTGTTTTTTAAAAAATAATAACAAAAATACTAAAGAATTTTGGATTATTTACCTAACAAATTCTTTCCTATTTTCTATATATTTTCACACACACACACACACACACACATATATATATATATATATATATATATATATATATATATATATATATATATATAGTCATCCACATATAAGCCTGTTTTACTGTATGATAACAAATCAGTGTGGCTAGGTGTTCGATTGCTCCAAGCTGGAATCAAAAGGCAACTGATTTGGCATCAGTCAGAGATTCTACCCCTAAACTATCAATGCACAACAGAGAAAGGGAAATTTTTAATGTTTTATATATGAGATGTATAAAAACACTAATAGCCAAGAGTGCTCAATTCGTAATTGAAGAATAATGTGTTGATAACAGCTACTGTTTTTTAAAATCACCTTTTCTCTATAGTGCTCAATCGGCTAACGAGAGTAGGAAATTCAGCCATTTAGGTTTTAAAACATTATTATATTGTTATTATATTGTTTATTATGGGGTTCTGAATTCAATAATTAAATAATCTATGTTTATTTCAAGCAAATGGTATGCACATAAAAACGTTTCCAAATCCGAATCATACATGGACAAATTAGAATTATCATACATTTGAATACATAAATCTTTATTTGTGTTTTTTAGTAAGGCTTAGAATCTATTAATTTGTTGAAACTTCAAAAGGACCGTCTCTCCTTGAATTCAGAATCTCATAAATTATACAAACATTTGTTTGAAAAATCTAATGCATGTGAAACCTGATTAACAAATGATAAACATTACTTGTTTGTTCTTTATTTTATCCTCCTATCAGATTCTGATCTATATTTCATCTGTACTTGATCAGAATATATATATATATATATATTATAATAATATTTTTTGTTTAAAAATATGATTCCTTCGCTACATAAGAGTTCTCATGTTTCAAAAACGTGAGCCGAAATCATCCAAATAATTAATAAAATTAAGTTGGATTGAGGTGTTTAGTCACGTTTCATCTTCAAGCGAAATACTAAGGAACCCCGGATTATGCACCCAACGTGTTCTTTTCTATTTTCTGCATACCTGCACAAGGATACATATATATATATATATATATATATATATATATATTAACACACAGTCTAGCATATACCTGAATGAATTATTATTTTATATGTTTATATAAGTTTCTTGACATTCTATAACATTCATCGGTCTATCAACTGATTTTGTGAATTTCCTCATCTTTTGATTCTAACATTAATTTCTATTATATTATTCTTATTTTATTTATTTCCATACTTATATACTTTATCTTTTAATGGAGGCCCACAAGTTTTCTATTAGATTTATATCTAAAGTAACTGGATGGCATTAAATTAATTTGGTGTCTTTGAAAACTATTTATAGCAATTTTGGCAAATGTCAGATTTTTAGAATATGAATAAGTACTGTCTTGCATGACTATACACTTCACCTTGAACATTTTCACAACCAGTACTCAAAAGTGCCTTGTCAAAGAACTTATAATCATTTTTGGCATTATCATCAACTTTGAAGGCAACTTTTAAATTTACTGCCTACAATATTAGTATAAAACACTATTCTACCTTTTATATGTTGTCATGTCAGTTGGAAATAGTCAACCATTCACATGTCAACTTAATCAAAAGTTGCTTGCCTGAAACCTTTGCGCATGACAAGAACAAATCTGCTAGTCAGACCAGGTAAGAGAGCATTCATCTGAAAAGCAACCATGAAGCTCATGCTCACTTGGGTGGAGCTGCAAAGATAAACAGCTCTAGAGAGAAAATCTGTCCACAAGACAATTATTAGTTATGCACTGTACAAATCTCATGTTTATGGAAGATTGGCAAGAAGAAAAACCATTGTTGAATGAAATCCATAATAATTCTTGTTTGCAGTTTGACACAAGTCATGTGGTCAGATGAGACCAAAATTGAATTTTTTGGAAACCTGACATTGCACATCAACTCGTATAACCTTGGAACCTGGTGATGACAGCATCATGCTATGGAGATGCTTTTCTTCAGGAGTGACAAGGAAGCTGGCCAGAGTTGATGAGAAGACTGATGGAATCAAATAGAGAGCAATCCTCAAAGAAAACCTCTGCAAAAGACTTGAGACTGATTTGAAGGTTCACCTTCCAGCAGGACAATGATCCTAAACATACAAGGGCTACAATGGTGTGATATAAATCAAAGCATATTAATATCATTGAATGGTTTAGTCAAAGCCCACACCTGAATTCAATTTGAGGATCTGTGGAAAGACTTGACAATTGGTGCTCACAGTTGGTCTCCATCCAATCTGATTGAACTTGAGCTCTATTGCAATGAAAAATAGCCAAAGCATTTCAGTTTCCAGATGTACAAACCTTGTAAAGATATACCCCAAAAGATTTGCAGCTATAAATGCAACAAAAGGTGGTTCTACATTCAGGAGGTGAAAACTTATGCATCCAAAAGACGACTACTTTGTTGCCCTAATTTTTGTGTCACATTAAAATGTATTTTGCACCTTCAAAGCATTGTACATTTTACATTGATCAAATGATAAAAAGACAATATTTTTTTTTAATCACTTCAACTCAAGCAAGGTGATAATGACACTAAGATGCAAGGGTGCTACTGGGAGTGAAAGAAAATGAGAAAACTTTAGAACAGGAGTTGGCAACCTTTTAGAGAGAGAGCAGGTCAGACAGCTATGCGATGTCGTGGAGGCGGGCCATGATATCAAATGTACTATAATAAATTTGCCTCAACCTCTGACTGCTCCATCCAGAAGGCTGCTTTGGTTTGGAGAAACTTTCTTTTCAGCAATGGTTCCATGAAAAATTAAGCAAACACATTTTCCAAAGTGTTCAGTGAAAAAATAGCTGTGTGTCCAGCTTTCATTAAAATTTTAGCACTCAAAATCCACATTACTTTTTTTAGTTTCAATGGGTTTTGTGTTGTTCAGACATGAAAACCTTCTGAAAATAAGAGGAAATAAAGAATATGGTAATTAAGTTGAGTTACTGTTAAGTTGTGGGGAAGGCGGATAAAATTCTTTGCAGACTGGATGTGATTCGAAGGCCCGGGGCTTGCCAACCCCTACTTTAGAAGGATCCAGAAACCCAACCATAAACGGAAAACATAAGATAGGCCTCTACTCCTGTCCATAAAGACAGGAAGGAGTTGTGATATTTTAGTGAATTTGAATTCCAGTTGGCAACATGACAAAATGTGGAAAATTTCAATGGTATGAATACTTTTGTAAGGATCGGTAACGCAAATTTGACATTAATCATATCTTTTCTTTTCTGTTTGTCAGATTGATTATTGATCTATTAATCAATCTTTGCTCCAGATGATCTTCAACTTAATCCATCTATATTTCATATTTGTCTGATTCTGTTATATTTTTATATTTGATCAGTCGTTAAATTTATATTTCTTTACTTTGAACATCTATTTGTCTTATTTTAGCTTCTGTTTATTTCTTGGTATTTATTTTCATTTTGACAGATTTTCAGTAATTTTCTCTTTAACTCAGACTCTCTCTATATATTTTTGTTTTCCATTTTAATCATCTATCACTTTCTGCTTGTATTCTCTCTCTCTCTCTCTCTCTTTCTCTCTGCCTGTCTATCTTCTTTCTTTTCTCTTTCAATACATCTCTCTTTTCTCAGCCATTTATTTTTCCGAATTTCTTTCTTGTTCTTTTTGTCTTCCTATAAATGAAACTCTTTCCATCTCCGGGTGTCTGTCCATAAATTATTTTCCCAATGTGCCCCAGGTTTTGCTAACTTCCCATGTTGCCTTTCTATGTTTTCTTTTCTTAATTTCTTTTATTTATTTATTTTTTTTTGCATATATCTCTATCTATCCACCTGTATATCAGTCTGCTTGTCTACCATTTTCTCTAACAACTTTATTCATTCATATATCGACATATCTATTTTCCAATCAATGTCCTTTTATATCTATCACTTATCACGTTTTTGTTTTTTTTTAACTTTCTCAATCTGTAACTGTTTCTCTCTCTCTCACTCTATTTTTTTCTTTGTCTTTTTATGTATTTTTCTTTTTTTTTTATTCTTTAATAAAAGTAGTTCCAATGAGAAGGATATCCATCCAAAGAAAATTACATTGCAGCAGTGGAATTAAATTCCTCAGGCAGTAAACATCTTTGAATTCCAATACATGTCTGCTGATTCCATTTCTAGGTCTTAAAAAAATACAATGCATTAAAAAAAATAAGAGGCACAAATCATTTGATTTCTAAATTTCTTCAAATATCAGACATTTCTACAGACTTAAGAATCAAAAACAAACCAATAACAAATCTCAAAATGGTTGAGTGATTTTTTGCAATTGGGAAGAATATAGTTCTTTACAGGAAAGTTCTTAAATGTAAGTAAGTCTGTTTAACAACTGACAGAGTTGCTTGTCTGGAGGTGAAACTATTTTTGTCCCCCTTTCTAGATTTATTTTGGATTTGTTTAAGTTTACTGAATTTTCCAAGAAAATTTCACCCATCATAGAAAACTCAGTGCAACCAATTTTCAGAAAATGCCATATTGAAAAACAACACTTTTTTAATTAATTTTATTTACAGCATTTTATACTGGATCTGGGAATTTTGCCTGAGAAGTGAAATTTGTAAGGTTACTTATAATTTAATCTATAATTATAAAATAATCTTTTATAATCCAAACTTGGCTTCTTGGCTTAAGTCCCTTTCTCACTGTGTCACTTAAAGTAGCTTCCCTGGGCCTTTTCTAAAAATATTTTCATGATAATTGTTCTGATGAATGTTATAGTACCAAGATTTTATGAATTTAAATGCTGCATTAGATTGCCTGCAAAGTTTCATCATCTTACAGTTGAAATGGCTAGATGTAATGGGAAATTCTATGCTAACAGTTTCTTTTCTTGCACTTCTTACTTGTGGAGCTATCTTCCAGTTCCAGCTTCATAGTCCTGGGTATGATGATAAACTACATCCAGCAGCAAATGCCTCTGATCAGGAAATTGGAGTTATTGTGGGGTGTAGAACCATCTCTTAATTTCTGTTGTTTCCTGGTCCACCCTGACCCAGGGTGGTAACCCCTGTTAGGATCCTATCTATGGGTAAATAGTGAACCCCTAAATGAAAACAAAACCCTATGAAAGTATAAAAATGCATTTTTATAGTAACAATACCAGCAATGAATTTCCTGTAAGGTACCTTGATTTTATGAAATTCCTGTAAGGTACTTTAATTTTATGAATTTCCTGTAAGGTACCTTGATTTTATGAATTTCTTGTAAGGTACTTTCATTTTATGAATTTCCTGTAAGGTAGATTCATTTTATGAATTTAAGCACAGTAATAGATTGACTGCAAGGTCTTATCATCTTACAGTTGAAATGGTTAGATGTAACCACAAGTTCTATGCTAATTGTTTCTTCTCTCACACTTCTCACATGTGGAACTCTGGATTATTGCTTTTATAGGATACTTTCATAGAAAGGATTTTCATAACATACAAAAGCTATAAAAAATTTATTGATAGACTGAAAATTTGAAAAATTGCTATGTCCTTTCATGACAAAAACGATCATGACTCTCCCCTAAAGCGCTAACATTTTTTGCTGACATGAAGTGGAAAGATTATATTGAATCAATTTACCAAGTCTGCAGCTAGAAAAGTTTGTTCACTTTGTCATGCTAGACAGTTTTTCTTGTAAGAATCTACCTTAATATTTATAAATCTACCATTCACTCATGTATTGAATATTCCTGCAACAGCTTGTCTGGAGCTTCTGCTATATACTTAGAGATTCTTGATAAAATACAATGAAGAATCTGCAATTTTATTGGTCCTAATCTAGCATCCCAGCTTTAGTTACTTTTCCACTGCTGTAACATAATTGTCCTGATGATGCAATTTTATGAATTTAAACTTACTACTAAATTGACAGCAAGGTCTCGTCATTTTACAGTTGAAATGGCTACATGTAACCACAAGTTCTAGGCTAATCATTTCTTTACCCGCACTTCTCACTTGTTAATTCTTTTTTAGTTTCTTGCCTTCCAGTCAACTTTGACCTTAAAAGATTTAAATGCAATGTCAATTGTTACATTCTTGATTCCTCTTTTTTTAATATTCTCTCTCTGTAAATAATGATTTTCTTCTCATATCTTTTCACCTTAAGTAACCCATTACACTTTAGTCATTTTACTGCCTTGCTTGGGGTGAACAAAATTTAAATATTTCTTCAGTATTAAAGGAAGCAACTATTATCCAAACACTTTTGACAAAATTTCAAATTTAAAAATAATTAATTTAAAAAAAGCAACATTTTAATTTTTGCAATTTTGGTCATGTGTGTGTGATGTCACTTCATTTAATGAATATATTTGTTTCACGTCTTCTATCAAGGAAGGAAAAGAAACGTGTATTGATGGCTAATCTTATGACTAATATTGAGAAAAAAAGCAACCAATCAAGATGCAAATTCATTAAAAACTAGGCTTCACATATCTCAAGTCTATACATATGCTAATTTGTTGTAAAATCTATCAGCCAAGAAAAGGTCCTACAGTGTGATTTGTGGCAACAACGAGGAAGGGACTGGCAAAATAAAAGTCATTAAAAAACACAACCAGGCAACATTATTTCTAAAGAAAATAAACACAGCAGAGAATCTTTTTAAGAACATTCCAGGCTTATTCAACATGAAGAAAAGAGCCACACCTCATGTCGTTATTATATTCTTGATGGCACAATAGTCTTGTTGATTGAATAATTTGAATTGGGAATTACAGAATAATGCAACATGGACTTAAATTTGTCCAGCCGTTTCAATGAATGGACAAACATAAAAATTATATTTTATATCTTGTTTCTCTTTAGAAATTATATTTTCCATCTTATCTTTACATATCTGAAATTGAAAATATTTCAGAACTGTGTCTAAATTTGACAAATTGTTATCTATGTATATTTAGATATTTCTTGAACTGATTTATTTGTTCACTACTGAATACATATTGGATAGTTATGAATACATATTAGCAAAAATCATTTAACCATTTCTTTAAATCTATTAATAAATCATTTACTGGAAGCTACCAAGAAAAAATACAGAATTTATTAAGCTTTGTGTCTGTTTAACTTAATCAGTTATATGTGTACATTGTATTATTAAATTCTTTTCTAAATCTGTCAAAATAGAAAAAATAATTAGAAGTAATTCAAATTATTTTTTAGGATTTCAAAATTATATTTTTATAGTAATTGATTTTTGCAATCTTTAATACTGAAAAACATGTTTTATTATATTTATTCATGGATATTATTAAAAGATCTAAAATTGTATAGACACAGGTAGAACATGCAACCAAAGACTCATAATAACTTCAAATAATTTCAATTTCTACTAATTATTAATATAACTGACAATATGTATATATATATATATATATATATATATATTGTAGATAGATGATTTTTTATAACACTTTTCAGATCAAAGTCCTGTAAAAACTTCTATCTACTCACAATTTACAAGAACCCTTAAGAAAGATTAATTACCAGAAACATCTCATTATAAGAGAGGCCCTGTATATTAAACATCTCTCTCCTACTATCAACCTCACCTTATTTGACAGTGGCAATGGACTGTTTAATGTTTTTAAAAAATAGAAAGACACTCACTTGAATTCCAACCATGCTCAACCTATCAAGGCTTGGGATAAATGTTCATACTGGTATTCAAAACAACACAAAAATAAAATACTAAAACCATCAAAACATGAGGAAAAAGTAACAACACCTAAAACAAAACCCCTTGAAAATCGCTAAAAGAAATGGCTGAAAATGCTTGGAACAATGAACACTGTGTAAATTTTTGTACTTCTGTATTCCCACCAAATGGAAATATGTAAAAAGACTGGAAAAACTAAATGAAAAATTAGTTAAATTTTCCTTGTCTGTCATATTTAATGAAAGATGTTTAAAAGAAAGCTTGTTGCCCAAACATACATTAATATACATATATATATATATATATATATATATATAGATATAGATATAGATATAGATATAGATATATATAGATATATATATATATATAGATAGATAGATACAAGCTTTTTTTAAATAATATAGCTCAAATAGCTCATTAGAGAACTAGAAAGGATTATTATAAAAGTAAATAGACATAATATGTCTATATTATTCAATGAAACATGTTTGAAGGAAATTAGCTCTTCAGTAAAATGAATTGAGCCCTATGGCTGATTGGCATTTTTTTACATTCATAAAAATAATACACTAGATTTAGCTAGCTCATTCTGTTGAATTAAGATAGCTCAGTGGTAGAAACTCTGACTGACACGGGCTTGATGCATTCAGATATCTAGTCGCACTGAGGAGCTGTGATATAGTGAAACAGTACTGTCTGTCAATGGCAGATATATATATAAATTAATAACTATACATGATACCCCATACAGACAGTACAATTATAGTTTCATGCACTATACAAATATCAGGTATAAATGAACTGGCCATTATCTGATTAAAATTTCTGAGTCTAGCAATGTTAGTTAGATAAATTATTACTATTATTAAATATTTAATTGTACTGTAATCTAAATTTAAATTAAAGTTTAGGGTCAAACTTATACTTAAAATTAAAAATGAAAATTTCAATTTAAAATTTAAGCAGCAGGGAAAGCGGTTATCAATATGTATTAAAAAGGGTGCATTATCATGGGGGGTATTATGAAGGTACATTATTATTGGGGTATTTTGTATGGTTATTAATATATACTTAATAGCTTTGTTATTTTGCATTGAGCACTGTTTTATTTACACCAAGGGATATGTATATATATATATGTATATATATATATGTATATGTATGTGTACACCTGCAGATACATTTATTTCTATTTATTTATTATGTGTGTGTGTATGTATGTAAGTATGTATGTATAATAGGATAAAGAACAAGTAGGAAACATATATCAATCTAACTTGTTTCACTTTATTAAACCTTCATTAGAGATTAAGATAGAAATGATAAAAAAGAAAGAGACACAGATTAATGATATGTCATGTTTGGCTATTTCTTATTGCTTACATATCTGTCATGTGTAATGAAGTGACAGATAATATTTAAATATGTGTAAGAAAAATGCTCTGGATGCTGAAGTAAGAAAGAAACAGTAGGATGTTTTTATTGGTTATTTCTTATTGGTATATATATATATATATATATATATATATATATATATATATATATATATACACAAGTTGACCTACTACAAGTTGAGCTATCCAAGGTTTTCGAAACAAGTATAACCATTTATATAATTTTAGCTCTGGGTCTCCCTATTGAGCACTTTTAAAGACAACCGTTATGGATTATTGTAGTTTATCACACTGCTTAGCATATTAAGCACTCTACGTTTTAGTCTTTCTACTCGTTTGTTTTATTTTTCCTTTGGATTTGGAGATTAAGCACTTGACAATTGGTTTTGTCTTGTTTTAATGTTCTTGGTTCTTTCTTTTTTTATTTCCAACTTTTTCCTCGGGTACCGATTTTTCAAATGAGTATTACCATATATATATATATATATATATATATATATATATATATATATATATATATATATATATATATATATATATATATATATTACCATATATGCATATATATATATATATATATATATTACCATATATGCATATGCTGTATTTATAATGGCATATGGCCAAGTGGTTAGAACATTTGCTTTCTGACCATGAGGCCCGGGTTCAAATCTCATCAGAATTGATTTGTCAGAAAGTAAACTTCCTCATGTTGTCAGTCTGGAGAGTGGAGGGCAATCCCACCATACGCCACCTTTGGAAAGTGCCTGAAAATCATTCCACGGGTAAACCCAAGCCTTGTGAGTGAAATTGGGTAGGTGGAATGCTGGGGGGATGTTGATAGCTGTGCTAGCATGAAGTCGCAAGTCATTGTGGCCGAGGGTTTGAGTGTGCTGGCCTTGTTCAAATTGTTAATCACACTAGGTAATATACTCTTTCCCAGAAACTGTAACTAAGATCTACTCATTATAGTTGCATAAACTACAGGTTGGATCTGTAGGTGTTGAACAAACACAAATGTGCCTGAGCAAGCATCTACAATAAGGATTAGGTAGCCGCCCCAATAAACAGGTATCCTCCAATGCAAGTGGCCAGCTATTATAAGTTGTATTTAGACAGCATTTTTTTCATTTATGCCCATTTGATTAAAAAAAATAATGAAAGTTCCTTGTTGATCATTTTTTATATACTTTTTCAATATTTCTAATAATTTTGGGATTTTCAGTTCATATTGGTAAATAAAACTTCTTATGATCTAACACCAGACAATTTAAAAGACTTTTGTTGTTTATTATGTTATCATCTTTGAAAATGACTAGTGTTAATTGGAAGTACTTAGACATGGGAAGTTTTATTTACCAGTACCAACCAGAAAATAATTAGTAGCAATATTAAAAGAGCAAGTAAAATAGTGGTAGGCAATCATAATGGTGAATGTCATTTGCCTCAAAACTGGCTTCAGTGAAACAGTTAAATTTAATTGTCCCTTCATCATATGGTTGATTTCACCAAAATCAAAACTTAGAAAATTAAAGAACAAAAACTTTTATATCTGCATAGAGCTTTTCTAAATTAAGTGCCGTACCGAACTTTGGCATTCTAGCCATCAGGCAGACTCATGTTCGAATCCTGCCAGAGATCTCATATTTTTCTTTAATATAATTTCTTGAATATTCAGGCATAAATATACTGTTTAATAAATAAATAGAATGTCTACTCAAATATCCACTACAAATAATGTTTAAAGTGATAAAATCTGTCGGATTAATAAAAAATCCATTACTTCTTTAGAATATTACTTTGCTTACAATTGGATACAAAACTGAGCAGATATGATAATTTTAAGAAATCTATGATGAGAGGGATTTTGCTTAAAGACACTGTTCAGACCTTTCTTAATTGGCATAGCTTTTTCATGGCTGTGTTGATTAATGTCAGATCTAATAATGATTTCCCTCTGTCCAGATGGCACTGGTTTGAAACCAGTCTGAGAGCACATATTTATTTTTCATAATATTTCTGGAATATTAAAATTGGTAAATAAAAATAAAGAAATGTACTGTTTAATAAATAAGCAGAGAGTCTACTCAAATATGATTAAAAATAATGTTTAAAGTGATAAAGGTCTGTTGGATTAATAGATAAAAATCCATTACATCTTTCAAAAATTTATTAGTTTGTTTAGCAGCATATCAAGTGCTTATGGTGATTTTTAATGCTGAAATTTAATTTTCTTTGGAATATTAATAATTTCTTTTACAAAAATGTATTGCTGGTGATTTTTGTTTCAAAATGTATTGCTGGTAACATTTTTTCTTTTAATTTTTTACACAAATGTATTCCTGGAAATTTTTTACTATGAAAATTTATTGTTATTTTTACTATAAAAATGTATTTTTATAGTTTCAAAGTGTTTTCACCCCAGTTAACTATTTACCCATAGTTGGGACCCTAACAGGTGTTACCACTTACTAAGGATTCAGGGAATGGCCCAGACTAAGCACAATCCAGTGTCTGGCAGGTATGTAGTCAATGCAGTGTTCTACATACAGGAACAAGTCAGCAACTGATGTAATTCTTCATGAACCTGCTTGTCAAGCCCAGGTTTGCCACAGCAGATGGTGTCAGCCGAAGTGTGTGTGTGTGTGTGTGCCATGGAGGGTCCCAACAAGAGTAATCTGAAAGGCTGTAGATAACAATTGGAGGGGTATTTAAATTTTTGATGATCAAACTTTGCCAAAAGGCATGGATTGTTTTGATTTATTTGTTTAATGGTCTATCAACTTCTTCATGGGTCATTTACCACCAAAATTTAATTTTGGGGGGAGCTTTGAAGTAATAAAAATATGATATATGTTATTCTGCTTTCACAATTGAATACATGGTAAATGATACTCAACTTTTGTGCATCTACATTTTTGTATGGACATATTTACTAAAGGCGGTGATATGAGTATTTTATGTTGTAGTTTTGTTGAAGTTATATTTTGTAATACAGTTTGATTTAAGAAATTGTGGGATATTATATGGATTAAGAGTTCTTTCATATTGATTAATATATTGCTGGCAATGTTTTATCTAAAAATGCATTGCTAGTATTTTTACTAAAGAAATATATTTTCATGCTTTCATAGGGTTTTGCTTTTGTTTGGAGTTTCACTACTTGCCCATAGCTGGGACCCTTACAGGTGCTACCACCCCGGGTCAGGCTGTACTTGCAAACAACAGCAATTCAGAGGTGGTTGCACAATCCTCAAAACCTCCAATGTCCCAATCATAGGTATTTGCTGCCAGATGTAGTTTATCATCATACCCAGGACTAGGAAAGGATGGAGCTGGAAAAGAGGTTCACAAGTGAGAAGTACAAGAAAAGAAACTGTAAGCATAGAACTTACAGTTACATCTTTCCAATTCAACTGTAAATTGATGAAACCTAGCTGCCAATCTAGTACTGCACTGAAATTCTTAAAGTCTAGGTACCAAAGAGAAGAGTTCATCTGAACAATTACCATGAAAATATTTATAGAATAGGCAAAAAGAAGCAACCTTAGAGTGGTGGGAAAGTCACTGAAGGAGAAATGCCAGGTCAAGGCCAATAATATTACAGATTCTATTGGGGATTTTATCAAGAATCTCTAAATATATAGCAGGAGCACCAGAGGATATATGGCAACAATATTCTAAGCATGGGTGAATGGTAGACTTTTAGATTATGTAAAAGAGGAAAAGTATAAAGCACAACTCGGTGAACCAATTTTCTTAGCAGTGGACCTAGTAATGGATTCCGCTTCATGTCAGTCAAGAATGTTAACCTGAGAAAGTGAATTGAGTCACTGTTCTGGAGGTTAGCATCAACCATGCTGATGGAAAGTAGAAAGGGGTCTCTCAGAAAGCTGTTTTGTTTTAGAGATGTTAAAATTAACAAGCCATTCTTTGTCCCATTTAACAACAGACTGTATGTTGTTTTTGCAATCAGCTGCCTCTTTGACTTTATCGAACTGATCAAACTTAGAATCAAGACAGGAGTAATTGGTTGTGTCATCAGAATAGATACCAAGTTAAGAAATGATGTCATCAGGAAGGTCATTGATAGAAATTAAGAATAAAATAGGTCCAAGGATAGAGCTCTCAGGAACAACTACATTAGTATGAAAGAATCAAGAAGAGTGGCCATTCAGGACAATTTTTCTATGATTTTTCAGGTATATTTTTTATAATTTTTATGTTTTCTATTTTTTCATTTACTTTTTAGAATTTTCCTTTTATTTATTTATTTATTCAATTTTTATTTTTATCCCTATTTTATTTATCTATATTTATTTATTTATCTTTTTATTTGTTTATATCAATTTATTTTATCTCTTTATTATTTAGCTCTATTTTTATTTTTTTTATTTTTTATTTTTAATATTCATTCTTTTCAAATAAAAACTGAAAATGTTTTGCAGTCTTTAAATTATTATTTGGTAACTATTATTTTATTTTAGTTTAGCTATCAATATTTATTTTTAATATTCATTCTTTTCAAATGGTAAAAAAGAAAAATCATTCAAAATCCAAAAGAAATTTATGGCATACAAAGGAATGTCTAGAAGATACAACAGCTGTTTAACAATTTTAAAATATTCTCCACCCATGGATCTTTTTTCTTTTTTTTTTTTTATTCACAAAATCATTTTTTTTTTTCTCTTTCTTTCATCTTACTCATATTTTACATTTTTCTGTTTTTTTTTTTTTTTTTTTATTTATGCTTGTTTTATTTTCTTTTTTTTTTTATCAAAAAGACGTTTCCAATATCATACTAGTTTCTCTTGATGTCTGCAGTTCTACAAACAACGATTCCCTACCACCATCCCCTATATCTCATTCCTTCCTATGTCCTTTTCATTGTTCATCCCATCACCTCTTTCCTGCAACCAAAAATCCAACAGCTTAAAGCTTAATGACAGAAGCACCAGCATCGTCATTTCTGGGAAAGATGAGGATGCTGAAAGAGAATCAGTTGGCAGGTCAGTGAGAAGTAAAATAGGATGGTATTCAATAATATCCTGATGGATGGAGGCTGGGTTTATGAGGATCAGCAAGCTAAAAGCAAAAATTAAAAATGAAACATGAATCCTGGTCAAAGTCTTTGACATATTTTCTCATCTCAGCCATTGTTCTCAAACGTTTTTTTACTTCTTCTACTTATTTCCCTCTCCCTTAGTTCCATTTCTCCTGTCTCCCACAAATATCTCACATCGACCTCACACCCCACAAACCCATCTGCTGTTTCACATTCCTAAGATGCCATCTGTAGATGCCTGAATTCTTTTTCTATGTGCATTTTGAACACAAAAGTGCGACTGCACATAACGGGTAAGATCAGGAAAAGATGGTTGGATGGTAGGCGACAACTTAGGAATGTGAGTTGTTGCATGTCTTGTATCATCTCACTCTACCATTCTCCACCTGATACATCATTCTGTCTTGCATCTTTCAATTCAAAATGTGGGTTCTGCATGATTAAAAGAAAGTTATATAAATTTTTTTAAAGCTGAAGTAAATATAAAAAAATAATATATATATATATATATTTTTTTTTTTTTTTTTTACATTCAACGTCATCACTTGATAAGACACCGAGGGTGTTGAAACAAAATGGCTATTTTTGTAGTGATTTTATAACATATTTATGTTATAAATTATTTTTTTTTTCTTTAAAAATAAATAATTATATCTGCTCTACTTTGTATTGAGCACTCTTTTAAGAATAGTAATTGTTGGTTATTGGAATTCATTCCATATACACCAATCATATACTTGGGTATATATATATATATATATATATATGCGTGTGTGTGTGTGTGTGTGTAAAAATTCCAAACAGGCTATATATATAATAAGACAATATGAATAAAGACAAAATGAAAACTTACCTTAGCCAACATGTTTTGTCCTCTGTGGGACTTTACCAGGGCAAATACAAGGTTTAATTTAAATACAAATTTGCACAAAATTTCTAAAATAAATTTCTAAAACATGACTTAGTCAATTTTGTTTATGAGACATTGAACTGTATCACTTTGTGTCTTCCATAGCTTGCCTGATGTTTGAGCTAACTTGATGAATATCCTGATTCAATAACGTTTGTGCACTTGTATATGGATACTTGTTACAGAATAAAATCCTTGCATAAAGTCACACTGAGTATGAAATTCATCAGCTAAGATAAGTTTTCCTTATTAAAGGTATTTAAAAATATATAGTTAATTCAAACACACACACACACCACACATACACACACACACATATACATGTATATATATATATATATATATGTATATATATATATATATATATTGAGTGAGAGAGAGAGAATGAGAAAGAGAGAGAGAGACATACACATGCAAGTACAAATATTTGCAAATATGTATATAATGAATATGATATTTATGTATCTATGAATATTTCATTTTGTATACACACACACACATGCATATATATATATATATATATATATATATATACAGATATGTATATAAATTTATATATATATATATATAAATATATACATATATATATATATATAAATTTAGGTATAAATTTCATTTATATATATGTATATATATATATATATATATATATATATATATATATGTAAGAAATTTTGCAAATGGAAAACGTTTTATTTAAACTTGATTTGATTATGCATTTCGCCTTTCTAGGCTTCATCAGATCCAAAAATGAAAGAAAGAAATCTGTGTATGTGTAGTTTTGTGTATGCTTAAACAATGAATTATAGTACTTTCTTCCTAAGCTGGTGTTTTTTGTAATTAAATAAATTTCATTTATACAAGTCTGGTTAAAAACCTACAAAATACATTCACATGAATTTTTTGATTATTTTTCTATATTTTCAAACATTACCCACATTTATGTTTAAATATTAATATATGTAATATATAAGACTATATCACATAATATACTATTGTATAACATAATAGTAAAAAGCATAAAAAAAAAGTAGAAGAATATAAAAAACAAACATCAATAAAATGTTATCAAATTCAGGAACAAACACATTACATATATTCCATAAATAAACATGAGACACAAACAGATAAGTGGAGATATGATATTTAAAAAGAACGACATGATGTGTTAAGGTGCAAAATTTGGTAAATAATGACACTTATATAGCATGAAGCTATTTGAAAATGCTTTTGGAAACATAAACAGCCTTTGAAAAATTTATTTTTAAATATTTTCCTGGTTTTCACAACCAGGAAAATGTTCCAAAATATAAAAAAATCATGAACAAAAAAAATCTAAAACAAAGTCATTATATATATATATATATATATATATATATATATATATATATATATATATATATATATGTATGTATGTGTGTGTGTTTATATATAAAGGAATAACAAGTAGAAAACCTATTTTTGTAAAGTTTCATTCCTTCATCAAGGCAAATGTAAAAATTTATTGAGAAACAATTATTTATATACGTAGAAAAAGTTATCATTGAGAAAAAATAATGTTATGTGTTCCAGTTTAAAAATATATCTTTGAAATTCACTCAACAAGGAAACTATGGAAGATGCTAAGTGATACAATTTTGCCATGATTCTAAATGTATTTAAATTAATGTTATTATTTTTTTTTAAACTATGTTATAATCTTTTATTATCCTCCATAAATATGTTAGCATTTCTCTTAAGAAAGATGATATTGGATAAAAATCCAGGCCAAATTTTTATGTTTGGAATGGTATCTATTAATTCACTTTCAAGAGAGTCTCGTCTTCAGAAAATATTTTTCTCTCAGCAAGGAGAGGATTTTTAAGGTGAAAATTAAGGTTGAAATTATGTGGCAAGGCACCCAATATCTTGGCTAGAGCATTTGTATCACAACAATTGGTTAGTTTTTGTACACATGAATGATGTTATTATATTTGTATATTATATTATATTGGATATACTACAATATGCCTAACAAGAAGACTTGCGTTACATCTTTCTGACCATAGCTCAATTAGATCTCATATAAATACACATAGAGACCTACCAATCTCTATCCGTAACATACTCATTGATAATACAAATATAATAACATCATCCACATATAAAAAAAGGCTAAAAGTAATGGAAGAATTATTAATAAAAAAGCAAAAGCCAACACTCAATAACATCAACTATGAACATGGCCACAATATGTTGACCATGTTGGGAAAAGAAAATATTCCTATAAGTCATACATAAAACATTCCATCCATTCAGTTAAAAGTAAAAAATAAAATTTATCCTTGATAATGGCTAAAAGTATAGCTCAGGCATCCAAAACAGTGGGACAATTTCTACATAATTTACATCCAGAAAAGAAGAAAATTATAAGAACACATAAAAAATTTAACTGCAGTCCCTTGTCAGTCATTTTTAATGAAACTTATATATATATATATATATATATATATATATATATATATATATATATATATATATATATATATATATATGAATTTGGTGTGTAAAGGTTGAAAACAAAAATAAAAAATAAAAGAAAAGTTAGAAAAATAAATCAATTTAGGAAAAGTGATGATGTGATGAAAATAATAAAATGTAGAAATTTTCTTTCTGACATTTGAATGTGCAAGAGAGAGGGGGAGAGAGGGAAGAGAGAGAAAAATATGGGGAAGAGTGGAGAGAGAAAGAAAAAAGAGAGACACGGAGAGAGGGGTGAGAGAGAAAGAGGGAGGGAAGAAAGGGAGAGAGAGAAGAAGATAAAGGGAGGGGGAGAGGGGCAAGAGAGAGAGAGTGAGAAAGAGAGAGGAAGATGGAGAGGGAGGGAGGGAGACAGAGAGTGAGAAAGAGAGAGGAAGATGCAGAGGGAGGGAGAGAGGGATGAAAAGTTTAACAAATAGAATGAGGTTATAAGAACAAAAGAAAAACAAATATAAAATGATTGCAGAGAAATTAAGGAATCCATTTGTATCACAGCCATATACTCCCACACATACACATATACATTTGTATCACAGCCATATACTCCCACACATACACATATACATTTGTATCCCAGCCATATACTCCCACACATACACATACACACATACACACACATACACATATACATTTGTATCACAGCCATATACTCCCACACATACACATACACACATACACACACATACACATATACATTTGTATCACAGCCATATACTCCC
>OZ010598.1:92432254-92454754 GCA_963932145.1 Acanthosepion lycidas | reverse complement strand
TTATTGGTCCTGATCTGCCATCTCGGCCTCAGTCACTTTTCCACTACTGTAAGGCTACCTCTCTGATTTTTTCTGTAAATACTTTCATAGTAATTGTTCAGATGAGATCTTCACTATGGTACCTGGACGTTTTTTTAATTTAAGAACAGTACTAGACTGGCATCAAGATCTCATCAAGATCAAGAGTTGAGCTGTCTAGATGTAGTCGTAAATTCTATGCTAACAGTTTCTTTTGTTGCACTTCTTGCTTGTGGAAATCATTCCCAGCTCCATACTTTCTAACCAACTTTAATCTGAAAAAATTTAAATGCAATGTTAATCACTATCTAATGTCCTCCTGATTACTCTTTCCTCTTCCCACTCATTATTAATGTTTCTGTTTCTAATTCTTCTACACTCATTAACCCCTTGTGTCTTAGTGGCTTTACTACCTTGCATGGGGGATACTGATTAAAAAAAAAAAAGAAGGAAGAAATTAGATCAGAAAAGTTAAGAGAGAGAGAGAGAGAGTGAGATCTGAATTAGGACAAAGAAGTGAGAGTGAAGAAAAAAAAAGGCATGAGAGAGAAAGAAGAAAGAAGAAAGAAGAAACAAAAGAAGGTGGCAATAAAGATGGAGGGAAATAAAATAAGAAGATGAGTAAAAGAAAAGAATAAAGGAAAAGATCCGTTAAAAAAAGCAAACAGTACAAAATTGGGGAGAAATAGAATCAAAATTGTATTTAATATGAACCAAAAAAATATTCTCATTTTTAAATTTGCTCATCCATGATTAAAAAATCCCCACCCAACAAAAAAAATAGAAAATATATAAAATCTGGAAAGCTGGAAAGAATTTCACAAAACATTGTTTGGAAAAAATCAAATGGAAAGGAAACACTTTTTCCATTTTTTTTTGCATTTTACCTTCTGTAATAAATAAATGCATTAACATAAATCAGTTCTAAAGGATTCACTTATAAGATAGGCCATCTACTTATGTATGGTAAGTAAAAAAAGTTGAGATTGTGTCAATTTAGGGTTCTAAATCAATTGCTTTAGGTCATAACCCCATCTTGAAAAAAAAATCAAAGCAGAGACAAACATGTAGAAATGAGTATGAATTGACATTTTATGCACACACACATGTGCACACACACACACACACACATATATAATAACATATATACTTTTAAGGTATGTTAATGGTAGAGGATAGCATGAGGAGTCAGGTACTTACTGGAGCGGTACAAGGAGCTGATCATTTTACCTGCATCTTCAGTAATGGATCATATATAGGAATTCCACTTGAGGTCGGGTGTGCGTTTGAGCTCCAATATCTTCTCAAGGCACGAAGCATCCTCAAGGGAACATCTATGCATTGTGATCGGTGATAGTTCAGAGTCTGATTGGTGGGTGATGGGTGTAAACCAGTTTTGCTTTGGCTTAGATCTGAGTTTCTGGGTGGTATACATATAACCTGTTCCTTGGTTTCTGCTATCATCTCTAATCTGGATCCCAACAAAGCATATGGACTTGGTGTTATCCCTACAATAGACCTTAAGAAATGTGCTACTGAACTGACTCCTGTCCTCTCTAAACTCTACAATAAATGTCTTGATGCTTCTTGCTTTCCTGCTTGTTGGAAATCCTTTTCTATAGTTCCAGTTTTTAAGAACTCAGATAAATCTTCTATCAGCCTATTAGTCTTCTACAACTTTTTGGCAAAGTACTAGAATCTCTAATCAACTCTGAATTGGTTAAGCATCTCACATCATAAGCTCTTCTTTCAGACAAGTAATATGACTTTCACTTCTCTAAGTCAACTGCTGATGTATTAACGATTATTGATGAAAGAATTTATTAAGCTTTAAATTAGAATAGGGTATCTTGGGATGTCACTTTGGACATCTTGAAGGCATTTGACAGGGTTTGGCATATCGGTTTTCTTCCCAAGTTGAAATATTATGGTATTTCTGGGCAAATTTTTGATCTGATTCAATCTTTCTTATCAAATGATGAAATGAAAGTTGTCTTCACTAGCTAGAAGTGTGGCCATTCAAGACAAATGCAGGTGTCTCCAGGGTTCTTGGACTGACATTGTTCCTAATTTTCATCAATGACCATCCTGACGGCATCATCTCTCAACTTGGTATTCATGTCAATGACAACTATTTACTCCTGTTTAATCACATATCGTCTGGTGCTCCTGTTATATATTTAGAGATTCTTGATAAAATCCAAGGAAGAATTTTCAACACTATCCATCTTGCAACACCTAAAATGATGGCACACGCAACTATAAGAGAAAATAAGGATATAATTAAATTTTGGGCTTTACGCACTACCTTAAACAAAAGGTTAGGAAAGAAACTCCATCAATACTAAAAAGAAGAGTAAACCTAATGACTCTGATTTCATGAAAAACTCTTTTAAGAGAAAGATTTTATAAACTGCAACTGAAAGTAACACTAATAGTTTAGGATTTTTTTATTTTGTTTTAATCCGACATATTTTTATTACTTAGACATGATTTTTTTTCTCACAAATGTGCAAACTGGTAGATGAAACAAAATACTGGTTAAAATTAAAAACAGAGCATTTACTCAAATATGGTGTATCCACTAAAAATAATGTTTAAGCAATAAAAATTGTTCAGATTAAAATAAAATAAAAAATCCATTAAATCATTAACAATTGTTTTGTTTATATTTTGGATATGAAAGTGAAGCGTTTTTACATTCGAGGGAATTTGAATAAGTAAAATGTGCTTTAAAGGCAAATAGAACATTGTTTGATTGTAAGATACTGCATGACCGAGTGGTCAAAGCACATCAGATCAAATGGAACTTTCTCCTGTAAAGTGGGATGCAGGTTCAAATTCTGCTGAAGGGCTCATTTTCTTTAATAATTTTTCTGAAATGTGCAGGTAGGTAGACAAAAATAAAATACAGTTTAAATTAAAAATGGAGCAGCAGCTCAAACATGGTGTATTCATTAAAATAACATTTAAGTAATTATATATATATATATATATATATATATACTCAAACTAACAAATATAAATGAATGTGCATGTAAGTGTTCAAATACAAATACATATATATATATATATATATAAATATATATATATATGTATGTATCCTTTAGAGCAAGAAAAACAGTGCTCAGTGGTAAATAACAAGGCTATTAAGTATATCAGGTATGTAATGATTGTATAGAGCATGAAAATCTGAGTTATACTGTTGGGTATTATATATAATTATTAATATATATATATATATATATATATATATATATATATATATATATATATATGAATAAAGACAAAAGGAAAAATTATCTTAGCTGACAGATTTCCTACTCTGAGGAACTTTATCAAGGCAAATGGCCTTACCCTTTATAAAGTCCCTCAGAGGACAAAACACACTGGCTATGTTTTCCTTTTTATCTTTATTCATATATATATATATATATATATATATATATAGATAGATAGATAGATAGATAGATAGATAGATAGAATAATATAGATATCGATATATATGAATAAAAAAAATAGAAAGCATTTATTAGCTGATGCATTTTGCCTTTTTATTGACTTTGTCAAAGTAAGGAATTTATTTTACAAGTATTTATAAGTAAAAATGGAAGTTAAAGTTAAAAATGAAGTTAGTTTTTCAGAATTTTTGCATTTTAGAATGCTCATGAATATATTTCAGTCTAAATATAAATCAAGGTAAACTATGGTGGATGCTTCTACTTTATACTTTATGTTGATTTTCATTTTGCCTGAAGTATAATCATGAACATTCTTGAATTTAAATATTCAAAGTTTCCAGTCAGCATCTGATGATTTTGTTGTACATGAAACTCAGATTTGGGAGGAAAAATAAAATTATATTTATTATTAATACAAATTATAGCCCTGTTATTATACATTAGAAATTACTTTATTAACACAAGCATTCAATGTGCAATATTTCATATATTTAATATACATATATGTATATGTAGGCAGCATATCTTCATTCAAACATGTTTCATTGAATAATATACGCATATGTCTATTTATTTTTATAATAATCCTTTTTAGTTCTCTAATTATCTTCTGCTATTAAGTTGAAATTCATCAAAAAAGGTGCCAGAGTTTATATATATATATGTATGTGTTTGTGTGTGTGTGTATATATATATATATATATATATATATATATATGTTATGCATTTGGGCAGCAATCCCTCTTTTATACATGTTTTGTTAAAGACAACTGACAAGGTACTGTGATTAAGCATTTATTAGGTTGGTGCAAAAATAATGACGTAACAATGTCGTTTTTTGACGTATTTTTAACGTCAAAAAACGACATTATTACGTCATTATTTTTGCACCAACCTAATATCTAATTTTTCTTGTGTCCTTTATTGGACACAAAGTGTGTAAAAACTGTCCAATCAGTTTCAACACACTTTGTGTCCAGAAAAGAAAACACTTGTACAAACACAAGAAAAATTAAATAAAGAGCTTAATCACAGTACCTTGACAGTTGTCTTTGACAAAATTAATATTTTATAGATTTACCAAAAAGATCAAAAAGCCTTGTTGGAGCAATCTTTTGAAAATTTTACAATGATGTTTAATCATTTGTTTTTAGAAGGATTATTCATTTTTCTCAACCAGCAAAAACAGAGAAAGAGGAACATAATTGATGACTGAAGAAAAATAACAAATTAAAAAGAAAATAAAAGCGGATGTTACTGAAAATATCAGTGGCTAAATAAAGAAATAAAGAGATATATGAAAGAATCATATACGCAATGTGCGGCGAGGTGAATGAATAAAATGAAATTTTTAAAAAGAGAGTGAAGAATGGGACAAAAAATATCGAGGAAGCCATAAAGGAATTTGGGATCATATTCACCTCTTCATCTTTTCCCCACACTCCTCCAATTTTGATTGATAACAATGTAACTCTCCTGCACCATTTTGAACCTGCTTTTAATTTTCTACTCTCTTTCCCTTTGTCTATATATTTATTTTTCGCTTCTCTTTTTCTCTATCCTATATCTTTCTTGGCTTTCTGTCTCTTTCTTTTTTTTATCTTTCTCTCTTCACCCTTATCCTCTTCATCCTTCTCATTCTATTCTCTTGTCTGTTTATTTATTTTCCTCTTTCCTCTCCTTTATGTTTGTTAGCTTTTAATCTATTTCTCATCTTTCTCAACCTTATCCTCTCTAACTTACTCCTTTTATTTTCTCTTGTTTTCATCTTCTTTTCCATCAATTTCTCTTTCTACTTTTCTTATTCAGCCTTTATTAACTTTTTCTCACCTTTCCCCTTTTTATTTTCCAAATATTTCTTACTCTCTCTTTTTTATTTCCTCTCTCTTTTTTTATTTCCATTTACTTTTTACTCTCTCTTTTGTTATTTCCTCTCTCTTTTTCCTCTCACTTTGTTACTTCTCTCCTTTTCCTCTCTCTTTTTTGTTTCCTATCTCTTCTCCATTTTCTCTCTCTTTTTTATTTCTTCTCTATTTCCTCTCATTTTCTTACTTCTTCTCTCTTTTTCCTCTCTATTTTTTGTTTCCTATCTCTTCTCCATTTTCTCTCTCTTTTTTATTTCTTCTCTTTTTCCTCTCATTTTCTTACTTCTTCTCTCTTTTTCCTCTCTCTTTTTTATTTCCTATCTCTTCTCCATTTTCTCTCTCTTTTTTATTTCTTCTCTTTTTCCTCTCATTTTCTTACTTCTTCTCTCTTTTTCCTCTCTCTTTTTTATTTCCTATCTCTTCTCCATTTTCTCTCTCTTTTTTATTTCTTCTCTTTTCCTCTCATTTTCTTACTTCTTCTCTCTTTTTCCTCTCTCTTTTTTATTTCCTATCTCTTCTCCATTTTCTCTCTCTTTTTTATTTCTTCTCTTTTTCCTCTCATTTTCTTACTTCTTCTCTCTTTTTCCTCTCTCTTTTTTGTTTCCTATCTCTTCTCCATTTTCTCTCTCTTTTTTATTTCTTCTCTATTTCCTCTCATTTTCTTACTTCTTCTCTCTTTTTCCTCTCTCTTCTTCATTTCCTCTCTCTTCTTCATTTCCACTCTCCTTTTTATTTCCTCTCTTTGCCTCCATTTTTCTTTCTGTCACATCCTTTAATCTCCCTCACAGTTTTGCCATTCATTTTTCCTACTTTTCTAATTCCTCTTTTTCTTTCTCCTCTTAACTATTCTGTCTTCCATTTATTCCTTTTTTTTAACTTCTGTTTTCTTCTGTCGATCCTGTTCTTCTATTTTCTCTTTTAATTATTCTGACCTTCCCATCATTACATGTTTCTTATTCCTCTTCTCAATTCTCTGGTTTTGTATTCCTACTTCTTCCCCTTCTCTCTTCTTCTTTTTACAATCTTCTTTTCTCTTTTCTTCTTCTCTTTCTTCTACACCTTCTTCTCCAACCATTCAACCCATTCTTTTTCTTACAGGCTCTCTCTTCTTATTCATCTATTTCTCTTTTATCCTCCTCTTTCTTAAAACCCTTTTCCCTTCAGTCTTTTTAGCCTCCTCTTACCCCTTCTTTCCTCTTCCTTACAATGTTTGACATCTTAAAATAATGTTTTGTATTTTCTATAAATCTTCTAGTTTATTCTACATTTGCTTTTTAAATCTTAATTGTTTGTACAGTTTTCTTTCCATTGTTATTCCCTCCCACTCATATATACACTTTAAGAAAGCATTTCTTATTCACACTATTTACATTGTTTGGACTGTTGTCCTCATCTTTATCATTATATTCATAATGTTTCAGCCGTTGTATTCTCCAACTTTCTTCAGATGATATACATTGGAATTTCGAACTGAATATCACCTGAAGAAGATTGGAGCATACACCAGCCAAAACGTTATTGGTATGGCAATAAAGATGAGGACAACAGTCCGAACAAAGAAAATAGTGTAAATAATTACAATACCTCATCTCAGAAATATAGACAGATGTTGAAGGTGAATATGGCAATAAAGATGAGGACAACAGTCTGAACAATCTAAATAGTGTAAATAGTTACAATATCTCATCTCAGAAATACAGACAGCATTTCTTATGTATATTCTTTTTGCTATTGTTTTTGCATTTAATTCTCTAGTGTTTTCAAGATAAACACGTTACTCATTGGATAAAGAGCTGAAATTCATATTAGTATTTGTTGCTATTATTTTTATTGTAGTTGCATTCATTGTAATTTTAGTTCTTGATGAAATCATTTTCTATGTTTATTGTTATGAGATATTGTAGCTGGGAAATATGTTAATTGTATTATGTTTCTCTGTAGACTGGATTATTGATAATCCTATATGAAAACTACTTTCTCCCTTCCATTTGTCTCTTGCAGCATTATGATATTCCAAGGTCAAAGACAGAGTTTTAAAGACTAGCATGTTTATGTTAACCTTATTCCCAAAGATATTCTATAGACAACTATGTTTCATTTTTGCTTTCTTTTTTTTTTTTGGCATTCTATTCATTGATCTCTTGGCCTATTTCCCAAACACTTTTAGAATGTGTGCCAAGATCATTAGCATAATGTTAAAATTGCCTTTCATTTTCATACTGATTATTGTTGTCAAATGGATCCTCACCAATCAGACCCCGAACTAGCACCAGCCACGATGAATGCGTATCCTCTAGGGAAGTCTCCATGCCTTGAGAAACTATTGAGCCTTTAACTCACCCCCTGACATCAAGTAAAACTTGTACATTCAATCAGTTGCTAAAGAGGAAAAATGGTTGGTTCTATGTACCGTTCCAGTAAGTACCTGATTTTGCATGCTATCTTCAACTGTTACAAGAGCCAGATCAGGATGATAATGGACTGCTGTTGTCATTTGGAGAGAGCTGCACCGTCCTCCCTTTTCAGTTTTGTTAGAGTTCAAAAGTGTGTCAGAGTACTGGTGTAAGAGAAATTATTTTCCACTCTCCAAAGCCCTGCTCTCTTTCACAGATGGGATGTTGCAAATATCTCATGGCTCTATCTCTACTTCCATAAAAAGTGCTTGGATGAATTGCATTTCTTGTTTCAGCCAGTTCTAACCTATATGACTAGGACCCACCATGTCACTAATATTATAACAAACCACCCTCATTCCCTCCATGCTCTATTGATGATAAGTAAGTTCTACTGCTGTCTGCTGGATGTGGTCATATTTATAATTGGGCAGATCCTCTTTAAAATGTTTATGAGTTTCCAGTTCGATTTTCTTGCTTGTATTTGGCAGGTTGGTCAGGATCGAAAAAATCTTCAGTATCTTTTTCTTTTTTGAGATGATATGGTTTTTTGCTGGTACTATTTATTTGTATGGTTGAAACCAACTTATTTGCACAATTCCCACTATATAACTGTTCTTATCCTGTCATGTCTGTTTTTTTAATACTTTTTTAACGTCTTTGTTTTATGCATTATTGAGGTGGATTATATTTTCATGTTTTTCTTCAGAAAGCAAAATGTTCAGGTTTTCTATATTTTTCTCTATTTTTGCTGCAATATAGTTGATTAATTTCCTCTAGGCTGCAATGATAATAAATTTCATTTCTTTTTATAGGTGTCCTCTTCATAACCATTCAAATGATATTTCCCTTCTTTGTTGTGCCCATTTTATTGACCCCAATTTGCCTATTTGATAGTGCTGATGAGGTGTCTTCTTCTTTTGTTTCCCTTCAGAATATAAGCGATCATAGCTCTCCACAACTTCTTATCTTTCATAGCTCTAAGTAATGTTTGCCTCCTTACTAATGCTTTCAGTCTCTTTTCTACCATACATTTATCTGCTACTTGCCTCTGCCCCACTTGCTTTCAATATACCCTGTGAGTGTCAAATTTTCCAGAACTTCTTTTCTCTTTATGTGCCCTAGAAGTATTGCTTCTGTTTATAACAATTTTCATTAAAATTTCTCTGCTGCTCACATGTTTTATCCATGTTATTCTCAGCATCCTTCTGTAGAACCACATCTTTGTTGCCTCAAATCTTCTCTTCATCTGTGAGGAAATTGTCTGACAACCTCTGCTATACAAGAGGATTAATATTACGTAGCAGCTGAGGATTCTTTTCTTCCTGAAATTCTTTTTTACAAAGAGTTTGTTTATATCATCCGTGCAGCCTAGAGACTTGTATATGAGTATTAATTCTTTGGCCTACACTTCCATTGATATAAATTCCTCTCTCGTCTGGCGTAGGAAGAGGTTTCAAGTACGCCTCACAATTGATATTTCCCACATGTTTATCATCTTTATTAAATTTCTACATTATAATTTGTTTCTAATATCTTTCTTATCTCCCCAAATCGTATTTTCATATTTCTCTCTTTATTTTCATCTACTTCATTATTATTCATACGACAACTGCCATCATCCCCATTGCTGTCATAGAGCTGACCCTCCATTTCAATTGTTCCTTTCCAATAAATTAAGACTTCTCTTTTTCTCTCTTTCCTTCCTTGTTTCTCTCCAATGTTTGACTGAACACTCTTCTCTTAAATTCCTCCCCATCCTGATTCTTGCCTGTCCATCTTCTACAGAGAAGCAAACACAGACAACAAACTCTCCCAGAAGACCATCTGCAAGTTCCTGGAAAGAATATTCCACCAATTCTGTCAAAAAAAGGAAAGGGAAGTGTCGACAGTAGACCAGAATGCTGTGACAATTTGTAATGATGAGTCACTTACTATAAAAATCTGTTTTCCAACTCTTCTACTTCTCTCTCTCTCTCTCTCTCTCTCTCTCACCAACTCTTAGCTTTTCTATTACTTTCTTCCTCCTTCAGTTTAACTTGATTTTTTTTTACTATCTTTTCCTTCACCTTTCTCTTTACTCTCCTCATTTTTCTTTTTCCTTCATTTCTCATACCCTCTCCTTCTCACTCTTTACCTTTTCCTTATCTTTTCATCATTCCTATTCTAATTATTTCTCTTTAACATTATTCTCTTTCTCCATTTTCTTATCTATGTATCTATCTGTCTATCATATGTTAACAGCTACCTATGTTAACCTCTCTCTCTCTATCTATCTATATATCTGTTCATATCTATCTTTCTATTTATCATGTTAACATCTATCTATTAATCTATGTTAAACATATCTATCTATCTATTTATCTATCATATATTACATCTATCTTAAATATTTTTCTTTCTTATCTATATATTTATCTATCTATATATCTATATCTTATCTATATCTTATCTATATATCTATTCATCTTTTCTTTCTTATCTATATATCTATCTTCAATATATTTATACAGATATGAATAAAATCACTTCCTTTTAACCCTATGTTCTTTGTTTTCCTTTTTTTGCTTTCCTTCTCATCTTTCTCATATATATATATATATATATATATATATATATATATGCTTTTATATATATTATTTTATATATATATATATATATATCTTTTTATATATACACCCTCTTAGAGAGCATAGTTTTACACACCTCTCACTTACTCTATACTTTTTATCTTCATATTTTTTTATCTTTTTCCCTTTCTTTCCTTCTACACCTTTTACTGCTTCTCTCTCTTTTCTATCCCCCTTCTTTCTCTCTATTCAATACTATTTCTCTGTCTTCAATATCAGCACTTTCACTTTCACTTTCACTTTCACTTTCTCTAAGATTTACCAAAAAAAGAAATAAATGATGATAAGAAGAAAAAGTTCAGTTTGTCATCGTCAACACTTCTCGCCTTTCTTTTTTTAATATTTTCATTTGTCAAGATAGACAAGTAAATGGAAGGAAGCCAAAAGAGAGAGAATATTTCAGCTTTAAATTCTCTACTTTACACTCCCTTTTAAATTCCTCACTTCCTTCGTCTCTCTTAATCATACTCCACTTCAAAAATTCCTTCACGGATTCTAATCACTTTTGTTGTTGTGTATATAGAGTTTGCTTCCAACCCAGAAGCAGAGGCAGAAAGATGTGTATGTAACAGGGGGCCAAAGGAAGGAAGACTCAACTTTTGAATTAGATCCCAAATCTGTCAAGGTGGATGATAGGAGAATTCCTAGTTACATTGTGCTGGTAAGGGTAATAATGTGTTGTGGAGCTGAGCAAAAGAAACACCCCATGCGACCAATGAGCACAAAATTCGAGACAACAACAGGGCATGGGGAGGTGACTCATTGCCAAGGAAGCTCAAGTGGAAAAGGAAAGAAACACATTAACTCAGGGTTAGTTATATTTTTCCTTTCTGCTTCTTTTATAAAGGTAAAGGGTGGGTGAACAGATGACAAATATGTACATGCCTGCCTTACTTTGCCCAATTGGACACAGCCATTGGATGCATGATTGGATGGTTGGGCTATGTGCCCATGCTGGGTGGTATGAATGACTGCTTTTTTGGGGGGGGACACAAAAACAAAAGAATGTAAGAGAAAAATGCAAGCCAAGAATATTTAAGAGCCAAAGTGTTAATGCATAATAAAGAAAGAAGAAATGAAAATTAGTATTTTCCTGTTTTGGGTCTTTTTTTTTTAATGTTTTGACTTCTTTTCTTGTTCTTCAGGTTTTAATGTTTTGTATTTTCTGTTGGATTTTCCTTGTTTGTTTTTATTATTTTCACCTCTTTTTCTTTTCAGTTTATCCTTCTGAAGACATTTTTTCTTCTTCTTAATCTTTTTTTCATACCACTATTTAACAGTTACTTCACTTTGATTTTCTTTTGTCATCTTCTTTCTCTCCCTTTTCATTGATTCTTCAATCTTTTTATTTTTATTCTCTCTTTCCATTTCCTCTCTTTCATAAATGACTTCATTATTTACAAAGGGAATAGTGAAAAGTTCAAAGCTCAACTAGAAAGCAATTTCTCTGAAATTCTGATATTTGGCCATTTAATCTGATATTAGAAGTTAGTCAGCACCCAATTCAATATATATATATTTATATATATATATATATTTATATATATACATATCCTCCAGTTCACACTCCTCCTACACATACAAGCACATGCATACACACAGATATATTTAATAGGAGTAGATAGGTTTGCCTATCATCTGGTTCACACACCTCCTTGTTCTTTTGACCAGGCATAGAGGGATATCCCTCATTTCCTGTTTAGGATCAAGTTTCTAGTTCTTTCTAAAGTCCATTTTAACTTGATACTTCTACACTGTTTACATTATTCATCCTCATCTTTGTCACCATATTTATCACAACGTTTCAGCCGTTGAATGCTCTGGCCTTCTTCAGATGGTTGCAATGTTGAACTGAATCCTTTATTTTGCTCGCTGGGGTAGACTGTTCTAGTTCCACGTGCCATGTCTAATGGATGTCAGTTATCAGTTATCTCCTGTTAATTCCCCTCTCCAAGTTCTCCACCACCTTAACCGGGTATTGAACTCACACTCTTTGAGTCCTGTCACTGGATCTAACTAACACCTTTATCCACTGTGCCTTGTGTCCTTGATACTTCTAACATCTCTACCTAAACTCTGAAATTTTATTTGATATTTAATTTATATTTTTTTGCTTCAATAGACGTATAGAAGTTTGCCTATTATTCACTTCACATTCCACCCCAGTCTTTTGAACAGGTGAAGAAATTTATACCTTGTTCCCTGTTCTGGATATGGTTTCTAAAGTTTTCTCATTCTTTTCAATCCCAGGAGTAATTTTCATCATTTTTAACCTTTTTCAACATGTGGATGATGCTTTTATATTTGTATTATAACATTAACATTTTGTATAACCCCACCAAAAAATAGTAATTAGAAACAAGATGAATCTTCACTTAGAAACATTACAAAGAATTACATAAATCCAGTTGACAGAAACAAGAAAATTAAATTAATTATTTATTATAAAAAATTTAAAACAACTTCATTGTCAAAAATAATAATTCACCTGCAAGATCCAAATTACAGAGAACTAATATTATTTATGAATTTACAATCCCAATTTGTAAATAATTATATTGAATATACTACATGCTTAACAAGAAGACTCGCGTTATATCTTTCTGACCATAGCTCAATTAGATCTTATTTAAATACACATTAAGATCTACCAAACTGTATCCATAACATACATGTTGATGATACAAATATAATAGCATCATCCGCATGTACAAAAAGGCTAAAAATAATGGAAGCATTATTAATAAAAAAAGAAAGCAAAAATTACACATACACATATATATATATATATATATATATATATATATATATATATATATATATATATATACATTGTGTGTATTTAGGCAGCATTTTTTCATTGATGCATGTTTCATTAAATAATATAGACAAGTTTTGCCTATTTATTTTATGTAAATTCTTTTCATATCATCTGATAAGCTTAATAACATTATCATTAAAAGATGAAAGAAAATCACCATATTGATATATATTTTTTATACTGTCTAAGCTTTCAGCTTACATAAGCCATTATCAAAGATGAAAATTACATTACAACACATTAACCAATACATGGAGAAAACAATAATGATAGTCTGTTTTTGTTTGCATGGAAGATTTCTAAGCAACAACAAACTCGGGCATACGAGATGATGGAAACAAAAATCGCACCACAGCTCATGACATTACAGATGACCACACAAGAGTGAAAATGAGAAGTATTAAGTATGGGAAGCCGTTGGTATAAACCAATGGCTTCTGTTATCAAATATAGGCACTTAAGAATATTTGTGAAAATTTCATAGTTTATTTTGTTCAGGTTAAATTTCAGCAGTTTTATCATTTGCAAAGGATAGAAAAAGAATTATAACAATTATTTATTTATTTTCAAAATAGGATCGTCCAAAAGTAAGGAACAAAATTGAGAAAAACAATGTAAACAGCAAAAAAACAATAAAAATACATGTACAATCAATATTTTGCAAATGATTCAAATTTTAGTATGCTATTATGGATGATAACGACTACCAGTTGTCAAAATTTCAGCTTTTCACAGTTGTTATTTCTAACAAATATTAGGTTTTAAAATTTTGTCCCTTAGTTTTGGACACTACTGTATATATATATATATATATTATAATGCCACTATGCTATGGCTATTGTTATAACACACTCTTACTTATATAACCTATTTTGTACAAGGATTCACTATTTGTAATTCTTCAGCTACATGCTATGATGCCTGTATAGTTAGTCTAAATACTGATTTCAACCGGCTAGGTATTTACCCATGACTCCCCACTTAGAGAAGGTGAAACACAAGATCAAATTTAATGAGGGGAAACCAAGCATGTATACTCAGGACACTGGTACAAAATCTACCCATTCTCTGCAATTGTCGGGAATGAGCACTTTGCTTGCCTGTCCTAATCAGCTGAGTCTCTATCTATAGACAGAACCCCTACTGAGTCACCCTCTGCCCAGAGACAGAAGTCTTGTTACTCAAAAACCTGACAGTGAACTGCCTGACTTGAAACAGCAAGATATTTATCCAGGCTTCTCCACTTAGACAGGATGCAACACAAAGTCAGATTTAACATGGGGAACCTGAGAATGAACCCTCGGGCAACTGGTCCAAAATTTATCCATTCTCTATAACTTCAGGGAATGGACACTTTGCTTGTCTGTTTTTCTCAGCTGAGTCTCTATTTGTAGACAGAGCCTTGACTGAGTCACCCTCTGCTCCAAGGTAGAGGTCTTGTCATTACCAAGCCAAACAGCAAACTGGCTGACTGCGAGTGGTTACCAGTCTTACCTCTGACCTGGAGCTCTTTATAGTAATGGACCAATTCATATAGTCACTGGGGATGTACTGTTTACTCCACAATAATCCTTGTTTTATTGTTTTATTAGTATCTCGCCACCCTCTTTCTGAAGAGTTTGCCAATGTACTTGACTTTGTAAGGTTTTTGTCTTGGATCCATTTCCAGTTCTTCAGTACACTTTCTTTTTCTTGAACTTGTCCTTTTAGGTTCTATGATTTCTTGTGGTGTTAACAAATCAAAAATGTCATATAGCATTTTTATTGGTTCTTCCAATATTACAAGTCTTTCATCACTGAACCAACTTTCAGCTGATCATGGTACCATTTATGTTCAAATTTTCCCCTTCCACCATATAAATCAATTTCCTGATTCCTGCTGATATTATGCCATCTTCCTATGTTTCTTTGCCATACTTATATACTCTAAAGAACACTCTATCACCAGTCTTGAAACTTTTGGCAGCACTTTTTTTAACTGTTCATGTTTTTCAACTTCGTAATAACTTATCCAACACCAGTTTTACTCTTCTGGCAAACATTAATTCAGCTGGTAACTTGCCTAATGGTGTGTTAGGTGTTATCAGTAAACTCTTAGAAAATTTTGAAGTGCTTCTTCATTTAATTTCTCAAGACTTGCTTTGTTCAATGCTCTTTTGAACATTCCCACAAACCGTTCTGCTTGTCCATTCAGTCTTGGATAATTCAGTGAGGTCGATACATGTTCAATGGAGAATATCTTATACAAGTCTTGGAATTGTTTATCCATGAATTGCATTCCATTATCAGATACTATTGTATCTGGTATATCATATCTCACAGACAGTTCATTCAAGAAATTCACTGTCGCTGAGCATGTTGAATTTCTGCACTCATAAATTTCTGGCCATTTTGTAAAGCTGTCAATGACTACAAGATATTAGGTTGGTGCAAATATAATGTCGTTTTCTCACATATGTTACTATGTGAGAAAACGACATTATTTTTGCACCAACCTAATAATATCATCTAGCCATATGATCTGCAAAATCTCTATAAAATCTTGACCACAGCAAGTCTGTCTTGGAGCAAGGTTCTATCTTTATGATAAGTAAGATTGCTGCTAGAGCATAACTGCTACAAGTGTTCACTATTCTTTTATTATCTTGGTCTATTCTGGTCCAATATACAAAACTTCTCATCAGAGATTTCATTCTTGAAATACCAAAATGTTCACAATGAAAATCCTTCAATATTTATTTCTTAACACACTGAGTGTTACAACTTTTTCACCATACATTACTAAACTATCCAATATCATGGATTTCATTCTTTCTTACTTTCTTTCTATTGCTTTTTTATTTTCACAATAAAGACATCATTTTCTGCTTTTTCTTTAATTTCATCCTTTGTTGGTACTCCACTGTGAAATTCTTGATTCTGTACTTTTTTAGTTTCTTTTAAATGCTTCTTTATTTTAGTAATAAAGATGTCCTTTTCTGCTTTTTCTTTAATTTCATCCTCTGTAACTGGTAATTCCCATACTACGTAGCATAAACTGTTTTTAATTTTCATCTTGCTTTTTAGCACTGCTATGACTGTGTCCTTCAATGGTTCTGCATTTTTAGATATTAACCTACATAATCCATCAGCATGTCCTAATTTTTTTAGACAGTTGGTACTCCATCATAAAATCATAGTTTAACAGGATAGTACCCAATGTTGTAGTCTATTAGCTGTATGAGTAAGTATACCTTTCTTTGAACCACATATTGTTAATAAAGGCCTGTGGTCTGTTTGCCATGTGAAATTTATTCTGTGAATAAATTTATGGAATTTCTTCACAAGGAATATTATTGCCAGAGCTTCTTCTTCTCTTTTTTTTATCTGTCAGTAGAAACGAGTATGAAGCATGAGTGAAGGCTTTCATTTTAATGCCATTGTATTTGTGTAAAATCACTGCACCAATATTGTACTCACTAGCATCTGACACCATCATAATTTCTGTTTTGGGGTCATAGTGTGCTAATGATAAATCAGATGCAAGACTTTTTTTTATTTCGTCAAATGACTTGACATTTATTATTCTTTTTCTCCTTTTCTAAGTCGATTGTTAAGTGGAGCCTTTAACTTATGCATATTATGCACATAAATTTGATAAAAATTAGCCAATCCTAAAAAAGCTTGTAATGTATTCATATTTGTTGTGTAGGCATATTTTTAATTTCATCTGCCCTCGATGGATCAGATTTCCTACCATTTTTATTAATAATTTGACCAAGGTATTTAATTTTTTGCAACTTACATATTTCTTCACTAAGTTTGAATCCATATTCTCTTAGTTTTTCCAAAATTGTTTTTACATATCCAACATGCTGTTCTTCCAATACACTTTTGATCAAATGTTATCTAGATACACCACTGTGAAATCACCATCTGTAAGCATGGTATCCATGGATTGTTGAAAAATAGCAGATGTCACCTTTATACCAAAAGGAAGTCAGATTAACTTATATAATCCTCATCATATATACGGTCCTTAATTCAGCACTTTCATTTTCAAATAGTACTATCTATTCTATTCTGTTCTGAATAAATTCATATCATTTCTTAATGCATAAGCTTTAGTTTTTATGGATTGAGTCATTGCAAGCTATTTCTTCAAATAAATAATTTCTCATCAGAAACTGAATTTGAAAGTCCTTTTTAATAAAGGCTTTCCAATTTCCTTCCATGTGGTTTCACTGATTATTGAACTATTGCTCCCAGTGTCCAGTAGCATTTTCACACCCACATTATTTATTTTTCACATTCACAAATTTCCTTTTGTTTTCGGTGACCATTTTTTCCATGACAATACTGTATACTAATTTCTTCCTGTGAGAATTTTTTCTTGGTTTGGTTTTGCAGTGTAACTTTATTTGTTTTCATTTGCTACACTTGTAACATTCTGCATTTTTAAGTGGTCATTCTTTTCCAAGATATAATTTACCACATTTGAAACAAGGATTTATTCTCCTTTTTGTACATTTGTCCTTTGCTTGTATCAATGCACATTCTTTTTTCTGAATTTCTTCAGCATCGTGTTTCAGATTTAGCATTGTCTGACAATCATCCACTATTTCTTGCATTGTAATATTACAGTTTTGTTCAATTTTGTTAAAATTTTCACTCATATTTCAGCATCTTTTTTAGCTGTTAAACCTTACATGAAAATACTTTGAACATATCTTGAGGCATTTCATTTATTCTAAACTTTTCACATTCTCTATTAATAATACCAACATAGATGACAAAATATTTGTTCTCTTTTTTAGTTAGATTTAAGCACCTCCAACAAGTTCTTGACACTAAAGATTTTCGTCAGAATGTGTACTGTGTCTTCAATCCCTATGTCAACTATTTTTTTTTTTTGGTAAAATGTAATTACAGTATTTTTCATACTTTATCAAAGCTATTTTCCTCAACAACAATCTCGTTTTTGCCTCATCTTCCCAGCCACTGCATTCCTGCCTGAATATTTGTTCATATCTATGAAAATGTGCAGGAAAAGTTAGTTAATCATCATGATTGTATATAAATTCTAATATAGTGTTTTTGACAGCATCTTGTATAAAAGATGTTGAAGAATTTTTTTTCTTCAGGATTATATACAATAATTCCTGTTGTTATTTTTTTTAGCAACTGTTGATTCTGTTGTTGTTGCTGTTTCTGTTGTTTTTGTTGAATTTCAACTATGGAAGCCAAAATTTTCTCCATATTTGCAAGAATATGTTTTTTAAACCAACATGGTTAAAATTCTTGTGACTCCAGTTATGACTCATATGAAATTTTCAAAATAATTGTCACAATGGTTATAAGCCATAAAAGTTCTGAATCCTTGGCACAATGGTTAAAATAGTTTGAGTTTTGAATCCCAAGTCACCACTATTATAATGTCACTATTCTATGGCTATTGTTACAACACACTCTTACTTATATAACAAATTTGTATTTGGATTCTCTATACATAAGTTGTGATGTATAGCTAGTCTGAACAATGACTATAACCAGCTAGGTATTTACCCATCACTGCCCACTTAGATGGGATATGATACAATGTCAGATTTAACATAGAAACCTGAGTACATACACTTGGGCGTTGGTCCAAAATTTATCCATTCCCTGCATTTGCAGGGAATGAACACTTTGCTTGTCTGTTCTTCTCAGCTAAGTCTCTATCCATAGACAGAACTTTGACTGAGTTACCCTCTGCCCAAAGACAGAGGTCTTATCAGTCAAAAGCCAGTCAGTGAACTGCCTGACTCCAAATGGTTAGGTATTTATCCAGGTCTCAACACAAAGTCAGGTGTAATGTGGGGAACTGAAGCATGAAGACTTAGGCAACTGGTCCAACTGGGGGGAATGGGTACTTTGATTGTTTGTTTTTTTCAGATGAGTCTCTATCTCTAAACAGAGCTCCAACTGAGTCATCTTCTGCCCCTGAAGACAGAGGTTTGTCAGTTGCAAGCCAGACAGTGAAATGCCTGACTCAAAACAGATTCCAGACATAGAACATCATTGGAAAATTCGTAAATTAAGGAATCAGCACATATGCTAAGCCACAAAAATCTCTTGAGCCAACCAAGCATAGAAATGAATACAATATAGAACCAGCAATAATAACAACAAAAATTGCAATATGAGCTCTGGTAAGAAAAACATGCAATGATAACAGCAAAAATTACAATATGAACTCTGGTAAAAAAAACATGCAATGATAACAGAAAAATTGCAATATGAGCACTGGTAAAAAATGATTGCTGAAGACATTAGGTTTATAATACCCAGAAATTCATACACAGATCTCCTCAAGGACACATGGCACTGTTAGATCCAGTGACAGGACACAAACAGCGTGAGTTCAATATCTGGTTAAGGCAGTGGAGAACTTGGAAATGGGAATTAACAGGAATTAACAAATAACTGACATCCATTAAACATGGCATGTGGAACTAGAACAGTCTACCCCAGTGAGCGAAAATAAAGGGTTCAGTTCAACATTCCAACCACCTGAAGAAGGCCAGAGCATACAGCGGCCAAAACATTGTGATAAATATGGCAACAAAGGTGAGGGTGATAGTCCGAGCAATGCAAATAGTGTACATAATACCTCATCTCAGAAATATAGACAGATCAGAAAACTTTTCCATTTTGTAACACACACACACACATACACACACACACAAACATATATATATATATATATATATATATATATATATATATATATATATATATATATATATATATATATATATATATCTCAGCTGGGTCTCTATCTCTAAACAGACCTCCAATTGAGTCATCCTCTGCCTACTAGTCTTACTTCTGACCAGGAGCTCTTTATAGCAATGGACTAGTTCATATAGTCACCATAGGTGTACCATTTTCTCCACACCAATATATATATATATATATATATATATATATATATATATATATATATATATATATATATATAAAAAAGTGAACATTGAAGTAAACAGTCAGAGGCAACAGGCTGTTTCATGCTAGACACAGTCATCAGGCCACAAGTGTTCAATTTTTTCTCAGCTATTTATACATATGGGTCAGTGAAAAAATAGTCGAAAAAAAATTGAACACTTGTGACCTGATGATTGCATCTAACATGAAACAGCCTGTTGAATGTTGATTTCAATGTTCACTTTTATATTTATATTTACATACACTCTATCCCTGATATTGAGCAATGCCATAATATAGCACATCTTAAAACTATATTTCTTCATATATATATATATATATATATATATATATATATATATATATATATATATATATATACGAGATAATGATATATATAAAATTTTTATATATCAAGAACTATGTTGGGAGACAAAATGCATGACAAAGTGGAGAAAACTTTATGTGTGAGGCATTTCATTGTTTAGGACTTCATTGTACTAAATTTAAGTTTATTACTGTTGTGACTACAAATGCACATGATGGTCATTTTAAATTGAAATTTCTTTTTTCTATATAATCTATCAATTTAATTTTATTTTCCTTTTGTTCCCATCAATTTTGTTATTATATATCTTAGACTGCAATAACAAAACTACGAGTCTCATGCATGGGACAATCATCAGGCATAAATTGAAATCTGAAATTTAATAAATTGTAATTTAATATTTATTATCAACTGTTACAATAGTCAATGAGTCTATTTACTTAAGAAAAAATAATTCTCTTCTTTGTTGTATATACTCCATATATATATATATATAGCTTTTTTTCTGATTCTAGATAGAGACAGTGTGAACAGATGCACACACACACACATACACACACACATATATATGTATATGTCTGTGTGTATATATATATATATATATATATATATATATATATATATATATATATATATGTATGTATGTATCTATCTATCTATCTATCTATCTATCTATATATATATATATATATATATATATATATATATATATGTATATGTGTGTGTGGGGGGGTGTAAAGGGATGACTAAGATATTTCTTGTATTTCCTGTGTGAACATCTGAGAGACTTAATAAAAAAATGTGCCCAAACATTTGTAGTCGTAGGAAATAATGTCAGATAAAAAAATCCATTGATTTCTTAGAAATTATTTTGTTTACGTTTTGGATATGAAAAATGAGACATTGGCTTTTGAGAACATTTGAAAGAAAGGGGATGTGTATTGTTCAAAAGAATAATTGAACTTTGTTGGGGCCGTGATACTCTCTGTGGCCAAATAGTCTAAAGAATGCTATATCAGATGGTGATTTCTTGGATAAAAACGGACACAGTTTCAAACCCTGATGGAGAACACATTGTCTTTATCAAGTTTTCACTCATATGCAGGTTGGTAGATGCAATTCACACTGTCTAAAAAAACAGAGCGTCTACTCAAACCTTGTTATCCATAAAATATTCTTGGAGTAGAAGGAAATATATATAACACTCTTCCAATTTCTTTCTTTCTTCCCTAATAACTATTAGGTTGGTGCAAAAATAATTTCGTTTTCTCACATAGTAACATATGTTAGAAAACGAAATTATTTTTGCACCAACCTAATAGAATAATAATTGAAATGCAACAATCACTCTTTTGTCTTCTTGAATCCGGTTCCTTTTTGTCCTCATTTCTCTCCATTTTTAATCTTCTCATTCACTTTCACTTCCTGTAGGCCCTATGTTTTAGTGACATTGGCATCACATTGCTTAGGGTGAAACGATTTATATATATATATATATATATATATATATATATATATTATGAAAATTACAACTGTAATGGTCCATTGCTTATAATTTATTTCCCCAGGGAATTTCTTTTTCCCTGGCTCATCAGACCACAAGATTTTTTTTTTCACCCTTGAAATTGTGGTCTGATGAGCCAGTGAAAAAGAAATTCCCTGGTGAAATAAATTATAACCAATGGACCCTTAAAGTTGTCTGTTTTCATTAAATTAATTGCTCTGATTTAACATTGATCTCTCCAGATTTCATCTTCCTTGGGATTATCCATACGGATTACCAACATTTTCATTACTTAACTTTATATATATATATATATATATATATATATATATATATATATATATATATATATATATATATATATATATAGATTGATAGATAGATAGATAGATAGATAGATAGATAGATAGATAGATAGATAGATAGGTGTGGGTGTGGGTGCAGGTGAGAGAGCAATTGTATACCTGCAACTATGGATAAAATGTATTGTTAGAAATTTTGCTATAAAATGTATTGGTGGTTATTTTACTATAAA
>OZ010598.1:92419754-92427254 GCA_963932145.1 Acanthosepion lycidas | reverse complement strand
AAAAAGAAGGAAGAAAAAAGAAGACACTGTCCCAAAAGGATAACGATATAAACAAATCAACAAATTATTAGGTTCCACCTGCAGAATGAGGAATGTGTCAAGAATTTGAGAGAACTTTGATTTAACAAACAAGATTTCCAGACACATTCCCTACCTACCCATGACACATGTGTCTGGAAATCTTGTTTGTCTAGGGTACAAGCATGATTATTTTTGAAAATGTCCCCACTTTCTAGACTAATTAATAAAGTAATGGAAGTGTATTTGCACATTTATTGTTTTTTTATTGCTTTATTTTTAATTAATATTCAAATCAGTTTTCCTTTCTTCCATTTTGATTTCTTATTTATACTTCATTTTCTTTTCAGTTTCATGTGTTTGTGTGCTCTTGTGTTTTTATATTAATATACAACATGCTCTACAAAACTGAGCTACTACTTAACCAATCAGGCAAGTCTGAGCTGAACACATACATACATACATACATACATACATACATACATACATACATACATACATGCGTACATATATACTAATAGTAATACTTATTTGGAAAAAGCCTCAGATAGCCCAACTTGTAGATATATCAAAACAAATCGGTACTCGAAGAAAAAATTGGAAATAACAAAAGAAAGAACTAAAAACATCAGAACAGTGTGAAATAAATCGTCCTGTGCCTTAAGTCTTTAGTCCAAAGAAAAAATCCCCAAGCGAGTAATAAGACTAAAATGTAGAGTGCTCAATATGCTAAGTAGAGCAAGAATAAGTAAAATAAATCCTAAAGAGCCAGGAAAACCTATCTAGGTTTTACCTGAATGGATCTTCAGGGTAAGCTAGCTAAAAAGGATATGATTTAACAGTATTTATTGATAAAACCATTAAAAACTGATAAGAATAAAACCATGTGACAAAAGACAAAAAGAAAAAAAACAAAACAAATGCTCTATACCAATAACCAGGATTTCCTATGCTTTACACCTTTTTAGAATCTCAGATCTTTGATTTAATAAATTATTAGGTTCATTGGAGGTGGCTATTGCTAATTTTTCCTCCATACATAATGGACAAAATTTGTCCCCTGCTCTTTATATATATGGTATTTTTGTAATATTTCCCATTTTAGTTACACACACACACACACACACACACACACACATATATATATATATATATATATATATATATATATATATATATATATATATATATATTTTAGGATATTACACTGAAAACATGTTAAAATCACTACACATTGCAGTTTCAATGCATTTCATCAGGCAATTGTCTAATAAATAAATGGAGCCACTACACAAATATGGCTGTCCACTAAGAATAATGTTTTAGGAATAAAATCTGTTGGACTAATAAATATAAATATTTATTACTTCTTTAGAAAATGCCTTTGTTTATATTTGGATACAAATAGGAAAATTTCAAGAGTCTATGTCAAGAAGAATTTCTCTATTCACCCTTGCCTAATCATATATATATATATATATATATATATATATATATATATATATATATATATATATATATATATATATATATATATATATATGTTTTGTTAAAGACAAGGTACTGCAATTAAGCTTTAGGCTATAACCCAACATATTAAACCATTTTGGAATCAGGCTGACTCTGTGAGCAAATTAAAATCATTTCTAAATGGATCCAGACCCGCAATCCCGACATTTTGGAATCCCAAGTTTTCATTACTGTAATTGTTTTTGGCGATTTTTTAAAATGATTTTTTGCAACAAATTTTTTGTACGATATCAATTTTTATAACTTGGAAATAAATATGGGAATAATCTAAATTAACTGCGAAATCCAGAGAAAGTCACCCGAAATGTTTGTATGGAAAGTAAGGACCTACATGCATAAAATTCTCTTTAGATTAAGTGGCAGCAGAAGAATTATTGTTGAACTTTTAAAAAGTAAGCTTAAATATTAAGGCAAGTCAGTTGTAGCAATCATTGAAAATTCAATGTAGGAAAATTGGAAATCAAAAAAGAAAGAACTAAAAACATCAGAACAGGGTGAAACAAATCGTCCAATGCCTTAAGTCTTTAGTCCAAAGAAAATAAACCCAAGTGAGTAATAAGATTAAAATGTAGAGTGCTCCAAAATTCTTCCAAATTCTATCTGTATGACACTCTACAATATCTTCCCACCAAATCTCTCAACTTTTCATCTTCTGTCTGATATTTTCTTACTATGGTTGCTATTCATTAGCCAGCCATCAACCAACCTTTTACTCCATCTGTTATTCTTTTATTTGCCTATGTCACCCACCCTTCCTTCATTTTTGTTGCTTCACCTCTTCTCACACTTTTATCTTGGTCTGTACTCTGAGCCATATTGATCTCTTTCTATCTTTTAGAGTTTATTCCTGACATAACTCTATCAACATATATTTTAATAATTTTGCTTGATTTCCATATTTCACATCTGTGCATATATTCATTATATACTTTACGCTTTAATTATATTGACAATATCCTTTTCGTTGTGATTCTATTTTTATTGAATTCTTTTCAGCCAGTCATTTAATATAATTTTATTCCATTTCCATTATCATTTTAATGTTATCACCTTTCCGAAATCAATGTCATTGGGGACTTCTCGTTTTTCTAGTGAAAAATAATTTTCCTTTCTTTTTGAGAAGTGAACAAAAGATAACATTCCTTGGCCAACATTTTCCCTCCACTGCATTCCTGTTTTGTACCCTGGGTATGATGATAAACTATGTCTGGCAGCAAGGCCTCTGATCAGGAGATTAGAGGTTTTGAGGAACATGGAACCACCTCTTAATTACTGTTGATCCCAGGTCCTCACTAACTCAGGTAGCACCTCTTAGGGTTCCAACTATGGGTAAATAGTGAATTCACAAACAAAAATCAGCTGTACATTTTTATAATAAAATTACCTACATTTTTATGATAAAATTACCAATAGAACATTTTTTTTAAATTACCAGAAATATATTTTTTTAGTAAAATGACAATCAACAACAACCTGTTTTTCTCCATTCAGCTTTGACATTTCCATGTGATAGTGAACATCTAACAAAGTTGTTAATAATGTATTTCTTTTGAACTGCTGCAATTATCCACATGAATACACTTGCAAAAGGTGTAAATCCATTTCTTATTACCATCCCTGTTTTGTGTTGAATAGTAGAGTAGACTGTGATCTCTAGCCTTGGATGGTAGTCAGTCTAGGAGAAAGACTGCTGGTACAAATGTACATATATCAAACTAATGTTGGTTATTTGCATGACAAAAGTGGAAAAAATCTGTTTATATTTCTGAGATGAAGTATTATGTACACTATTTAGATTACATTATTGTCCTCATCTTTGTCGCCATATTTATTACAACATTTCGACCGTTGTATGCTCCGGCCTTCTTCAGGTGGTTGGAATGTTGAACTGAACCCTTTATTTCGCTCACTGGAATAGACTTTTCTAGTTCCACATGCCATGTTTAATGGATGTCAGTTATTAACTGGGTATTGAACTCACACTCTTTGGGTCCTGTCACTTGATCTAACCATGCCTTTATCCACTGTGCCATGTGTCCTTGAGGCAGTGCAGAATTTGGAGAGGTGAATTAACAGGAGATAACTGATAACTGACATCCATTAGACATGGCACGTGGAACTAGAACAGACTACCCCAGCTAGCAAAATAAAGGGTTCAGTTTGACATTCCAACCACGTGAAGAAGGCCAGACCATACAACAGCCAAAACATTGTAATAAATATGGTGACAAAGATAAGAACAATAGTCTGAAAAATATAAATAGTGGAAAAAATCTATCTGAATATCATGTGAGTTGATGTGATTGATTTTGTTTAGCGGTATATCAACTTCTATAGGTTATTTAATGCTGAAATCTAAACTTCAACTATAGATATTTTATACATAATTTTATACTTTCAATTTGTAGATGATAAAATATATTGTTTGTAATTTAAAAAAATATATATTGCTGGTAATTTCACTACAAAAATATATTGTTGGTATTTTTACTATAAATATATTTTTTTATACTTTCCAAGCATTTTGATTTCTATTTGGGGTACACTATTTGTTAATAGCTGGGACCCTAACAGGTGCTACCACACCAGGTCAGGGTGGTTATTGAATAAGGTTGTGATAAAATTGTAAAAGCAAGAAGTAAAAAGTGTATATTCTCATCACCAGAATCTATCTTACTAAGTCAACCATTCGTTCATGTACTAAATATTTCTGTCACGTCCAGACTGATGCTTCTTCTATATATTTAGAGATTGCTGATAAAATACAAAGAAGAATCTGTAATGTTATCAGTCCTAACATGGCATCTCGGCTTCAGTCACTTTCTCACCACCATAATGTAGCTTCCCTCTGTCTTTTCTACAAATATTTTTTTGATAATTCTTCCAATGAGCTTTCCTTGTTGGTACCTCAATTTCATGAATTTAATTTACCATATTGGAAGCTGAATCATTTTACAGTTGAAATGGCTGAATGTAACCATGAGTTCTATACTAAAAGTTTCAGACTTCTTGCTTGTGGAACCCTTTTCCTATTTGTGGCTTTCAAATCAATTTTGATCATCAAAAATTTAAATACAATGTCAATCGTTATCTTCTGTCTTTTTAATTTCTGTTCTTTTATTGTTTTCTTTCCTTAATATTCCTTGATTTTTCTCATATTCTTTGATACTCAGTTACCCCTTGTATCTTAGTGGATTTATTGTCCTGCTTGAGGTGTTGGGGGTGAAATGATTAAAAAAAATATTACGAGAATATATAGGATATATGCCAGTTGATCGTAGACTTGAAGAGGTTATGATTGCAGTGATCAATGAAGCATCCTCTAGGGAGTTTTCTCCCCAAAGTAACTGTTCTGGGTAAGAAACTGTCTGAGTGGAACTTTCCCTTTACCAGTGGAATATGAATGGAATAAAGATCATTTGACTCGATGTACAATGGCCTCACAATTGTTTTGGATTGATGGAACTAAGGAATTCAGTTTATCCAAACATTTGCTATGAAAATAGCAATTAGAGCCAGAGACTATAAATTTAATTTATAATATAAACATTTGTGTCAGAGAAGTCATGATGGAGTAATGGATAGAGGCTCGGATTGAGGAATCAGAGAGCCGAGTTCAAATTCCACTCGAATCCATTATTTTCACTTGCTAATACCCTTGGGAAAGGTATGAATCCTCTTCTTCTCCCTCCTCCTCAGATATTGGTAAATAGCAGGACAGACCGGGTTCTATAGCCTTGGGTGGCAACTGGTCTGCCACAGAGAGAAATGGCAACCAACTACGAGAAAAAATCTGTCTTGTCAGTCATATATCGAAAGATACGTGATTGCCTAAGCGTGTATCACGTATGGCACATAACTGACTGACCGATATATGTGCAAGTGTGTAGACGTGTTTCTATATGTGTGTGGGTGGGTCCAGACATGTGTTTGTGCATGTTTCTCTATGGCATATGAGTGCATGTATACATATGCATATGTTAGTGCTTGTGTGTGGAGGTGTGCATTTGTATTTGCATTTTGTGCATGTATGTGTGTTTTAGTGTGCATGCATTTCTATGAAAATGTTCATGTGTATGCATGTGTCTATAGACAATGGTGTGTATGCGTGGGTATGTGAATGTGCTTGAGTATGTTCATGCCTATCTGTGTGTGTGTGCATGTGCATGTATATGTGTGTGTGTGTGTGTGTTTCATTCATTTGTAAAGTTTTTGTAATGTACTGGAAGAAACTACTGGATCCTTGCTATTTTTATCCCTAAACTTATCGACCTTGGTCAAATTAATGTATTTCAAAAGAATATCTTAATACTAATTTTTCTGTAATATAAATTTTTCATCCTTAAGCCCCTGTCTTCTAAGTTTGTCACATACACACACAAACATGTCTTTGTTCAAGAAAATATTTTCAAAACTTGTTGATATTTATGCTTCTTTAAGTCATAGAGAGTATTAATTGTCATATTTGACAAGACTTCTTTCAAGCTATGTAAAAAAAATGATTACTAAAATTTATACTAACAGACATTTTCAATTCTATAAATAATAAACAGGCCATTGGCTGTTAATGTTAGCAACATCACCTCTATGTAAAGAGTGTTGTATATGGTACAAAGTCTTTATAGTAAGAAAATATGTCAGTATGTCTTTCACTTATCAAAAATAATATTCTTGAACTATAACATTTCAAAGCTGGCCATTCATTAGTATCAGTCAAAGACTTTTGACATCAAAAGAAACCTTTTTTACTATGGCATGAACCAAAGTATTCTTTATTCAGTGAATAAATATGGTGAAAGTTCTGAAAATGATGAAAGACTTTTTTTGTTACAACAGGAAATAATATATAAAATTAAGCTCTAATGTTTGTCTTTATTTAAACTCTTAAACGATTCAAATACCTGAGAATGTCTTTTTTCTCCCAGTAAAGATTTTATCCTCTCCATAAAGACAAATTAATGATGTCAAAAAACTAAATATGGCTGATGATAAGTGTAAGGATAATGACAGAAGATTAAAAAAACATATTCAAAGAACAATATTGTGCATTTTTTTTTATTTTTTTACACTTTTTGAAAAATTTTTGTTATTATTACTTTTTTATTCAACTTTTATTTTGAGTCTTTTTTTTTTTTTTAATTCTCTTTCTCTTCCTTGCTCTTCAGTCATTCTTTACAACTTTTACCAGTGAAAATATTTCACCCTCAAGGCCTATTGACAATGCAACATTCTCTGCAGTGAGAGTTCCACCATTGGAATGTTATGACTGGATCTTCAAGCATTATTTGAATGACTCACCAATGCATCGAGTTCACTTTTCTTCCTTTACCATTTTTACAAGAACGTTTTTCAAGTGCAAGCAACCCCTTGAGAATTCAGAATTCTTCCAGAATTGGTTCTATTTGAAATAAATAACCATAAACAAAGCAGTAACCACTAGTTTTTTTTTTTGTTTTTTTTTTAATAAAATTGCTGAATATTTATTGTGCTTTTCTTGGTTAGATTTAAAGAATTTTGAACTTTGCTAATTGGTAAAAATATATTTCATGGGCAAGTGGCATATTTGTTCTTGTTCAACTTAGTGGAGTTTCTATTTTTATGCTGACAGAGGAATTTATGAATATTTTCCCAATAACACCGTATTGTACTCCATCTTATAAGCAACTAGCAGAAGTTCTGAAACTCAAGCAAGTTGTGAAATATCTAAAATACATGCACTTAAATTCAATCTACATTGTATCTTTCCTCTTCTATGTGTTATCTCCCTTTAGGGTGTGATGATCAAGGCTCTCCACAACTTTCTATCCTTCATACTTCTAAGTAATGTTTATCTCCTTACTATCCCTCCCAGTCTGTTCTGTCATCCATTTACACAAGCACATTAGTTAGGTTGCTCATGTCTCTCCACACCTTCCTATCCTCTACAGATTTAATATTTGTTGCTTTTCTATC
>OZ010598.1:92399754-92414754 GCA_963932145.1 Acanthosepion lycidas | reverse complement strand
GTCAATAAATTCATAATGTGGTTCTATGATGTTGTACATGATTCTTTCTCCCTCGGTTAGCGATTTGCAAAAAAACAAAATAGTTTATAAATTCAAGTACCCTTTGGGAGAGTGTATCTCCAATGAATTAAACAATATTTATGTTGGTCACACCACAAACTTGCTTTCACAACGCTTGACACTACATTTGAATGAAAAATCTAACATTTTTAGGCATTTAAAACAACATGCCCGCCCATACACACAATTCCGTAAAATACTTGTGGAAAACACAATTATACTTCGACATGAAAACAATAGACAAAAACTAAAAACCCTTGAAGCATTATACATCAAACAGTTGAAACCCAACCTAAACAAAATCAATTATGGCATCTCTACAAATATTCTTAAATGTCTATAATTGTTAACAGAAGCCATTGGTTTATACCAACGGCTTTCGATTCATACTTCTACAATTCACTCTCGTGTGGTCATGTGTGACGTCATGAGATGCGGTGCGATTTTCGCTTCTAACATCTTATATGCACGTGTTTATCGTTGCTTAGAAATCATCTATGTAAACAATGACAGGCTATCATCACTGTCGTGTCCGTATATTGCTTAATATGTTGTAATTGACATCTTTGATAATGGCTTATATAAGCCGAAAGCTTAGAGTGTATTAAAAAAATATGGATCACTATTGTGAATCTCTTTCTTCGTTCAACAATAATGTTATTAAACTTATCAGACATTACGAAAAAATTTACATAAAATAAATAGACAACACTTGTTTAAATTATTTAATGAAACATGTATGAATGAAAAGATGCTGCCTAAATACACACAATATATATATATAAATAAACAACTTCCGGTAAAAATAACCGCCATAGTAGACTACCCACAATGCACCACTGACCCGTATATGTATAAATAGCCGAGAAAAATAACAGCATACATGGCCTGACGATTGCATATAGCATGAAACAGACTGTCACCTCTAAGTGTTGTCTTCTATGTTCACTTTTATATTTACACACGCTCTATCTCTGATATTGAGCACTTTATCCCATAAATATAGCACACCTTAAGACTATATTTCTTCATATATATCTATATATATATATACACACACATATCTATATATATATATATATACACACACAGAAGATTGGACAGTCCTTTGAAGAACTGTAAAAGACATATAAATCATGAAAGAAGAGCTTTATTTGAGAAAAATTGGCATGAATAATCTTCTAACTCTTCTTAGGGCATGCATCTAATGAATCCACCATTAGCAATGATCACTGCTTCAATATGAGGTATAAAATGTTGACATCCCCAAATCAGATGATCTTTATCTATCTTGGAAATTGTATTGATTATGGTGGATTTCAGAGATTTTATAGTGTTATAATTATATTATCTTCCCTTTTGACTATGCCTCATATGTTGTAGTTCAATAGATTCAGGTCTGGAGAGCTATGAGGCTATATATTTGGCATGACATGATCATGGAGATTGTAACTCATTCATTTGGCCTCATAAGATGGTGCAGAATCTTATTTGCAGGTGTACAATCTTCCTTTGTTCATGCTCTCTAATCAAGGCCTCACAATCCACTCCAACAATTTACAATAGTCAGCAGTACTAACCCTTATAGACTGAAGTGAAGAGACATGACATTTCCCTCATTGCTAACAATTCCCAGAACCATTAAAGTTTCTAGAAACTTTGTGCATAACCATCAGAATGTCTTTAGGATCTTTACATAACCAACTGTCATTCATTTTGTTGAGTCTTTGCTTCTGCTCAAAGTTTTTTTCTCATTATAAAAAAAAAAACAAAGCATTCCAGGCTCTTGATGTTTCAACTTGCTGAACAAGCTTCTCACGTGGATCAGTTATCTTTTGCCATTGAACACATGCATTGCTTTCTCCATATCACATTGTATCAAAGTTCTTCATGTACAATTCTTCCAATAGATTGCCTTGAAAAGTGCAACTCCTTTTAGAAATGATGACAATTGACTTTCTGGGATTCTTATTGATAATTTTCTGTACTTTCCATACAAATTTGTGTGTTCTAATGCTATTAAAACACTTAGCAGAAAATGTACATTTGTCTTCTGCTGTAGAATCCCTGGCATTAGTTTCAATCTCTTTGTGAACTTTGACAACAAACGACCATGCAACTTTCAGGAAGCGAGTAATCTGTAAATCCCTCAGTTATTCCTTTAAGACAATGATTATAACAAATGCCTTTTCATTTGCTGGGTTAGCTTCATGTTTGTCATCATTTAACCAAAAACAAATGATCAACACAAGTTATAAAAAGTTAGAACTATTAAAAGACATATTGTCAAAGAACTGGCATCCCTGCATATATATATATATATATATATATATATATATATATATATATATATATTGATGCATCTTTCATTAAATAATATAGACAAGTTTTGTCTATTTATTTTATGCAAATCCCTTTCATATTGTCTAATAGGCTTAATAACACTATCATTGAAAGACAAAAGAAAATCACCATATTGATATTGTTTTTTAATCCTGTCTAAGCTTTCGGCTTACATTAGGCCATCATCAAAGATGACAATTATATTACAATATATTAAACAATACACGGACAAAGCAATAATGATAGGCTGTTTTTGTTTGCATGGAAGATTTCCAAGCAACGACAAACTCATGCATACAAGACACTGGAAGCAAAAATGGCATTGTGGCTCATGACATCACACATGATCACGCGAGAGTGAAAACAAGAAGTGTTAAGTATTGGAAGCCGTTGGTATAAAATCAATGACTTCTGTTACCAATTATAGGCATTTGAGTATAATTGTGGAATTTTGGTTAGGTTTCATCTGTTTTATATATATATAGCTTCAAGAATTTTTAGTTTTTGTTTATTGTTTTCATGTTTAAGTATAGTTGTGTTTTCCACAAGGATTTGCCAGAATTGTATATATATATATATATATATATATACATATACATGTATGTATTTACTAAAAGATTTCAGTCTGCAGAGATGACTATATAGATATTCGCAAAATGAATTATAACTGAAATGAATCTTTAAAGTTTTCTTCTTCATTATTATTATTATAATATTTTGCAGTTTACACTGAGCTCTCCCTGGATTAATATCTTCTTTGAAATTATCCCTAACAGTCACAGATTGATAATATATATATATATATATATATATATATATATATATATAATTTTATTTTTTCTTATTAACATGATAGTTTTGAAAATCCCCCAGATTAATCTTAATTTGTGAGGTGAAATGATCATAATTATGGAATAATCTTAATTCCTATTGTATGTAATTTATATGATCTGCTTGAATAAAGCATTCAGCCCCCTATATGAATCAGTTTTAATATTGCTATTATATTAATAGCATTCACTTTGATTATATACCAATGGATTATTACCTATATATATATATATATATATATATATATATATATATATATATATATAGTCATCCACAGACTCAGTGTAGCTAGACATCTGATTGCTTCAAGTCGGGATTGAAACATAGGTGATTTGACATCAGTCTGATACCTTACCCCTAGGCCATCGTCGCACAACAGAAAGGAAGGGAATTTTAACGTTTTTCTCTGTAGGAAATATGCCAGCAGCTTGGATATGACTTTATGTGTGTGTGTGTTGGTGTGAACTAAAATGCATACACCTGTATGTATGTGTCCATGCATATTATAGTAGCACCCCAAACAAACACAAAAGTAGATTCTCCCTCCCGCCACCAAACATAGTCAAAAAAGTATAAATAGATCCAATTTTAAAAAATAAACCAATTTGTCTGATGATCGCAAGAGTGTGAAACCCAGAGTCACAAACTTATATCCATACAACTTATTATATATATATATATATTTAAAGACATTTTTATGTTTAACATTCTTTTTATAGATACATGTATTTAAGTAAATGCTCTGTTTATAATAAACAGTATTAAATAACATTTACCGGCCTGAATGTCCAAGAAATTTTCATAGAAAATATTCATCCTTCAACAGCATTCGAACCTGTATCCTATACGGAACCGTCATATAACTTGACGTGCCTTACCTCTCAGCCACAAAGGATCATTCGGTTGGCAAGGTCGAATTTATTGCTTATAAACTTCAATTTTCCAGGAATCTCTCACATACATTCATAACTGCTCATGACATATCAAATGTAAACAGATGATGTCACACATTATGAAATGGACAAAGTCCGACAATTATTTAAAGACATGTTTATGTTTAACATTCAGGCCAGTAAATGTTATTTAATACTGTTTATTATAAACAGAGCATTTACTTAAATACTTGTATCTATAAAAAGAACGTTAAACATAAAAATGTCTTTAAATAATTGTCAGATTTTGTCCATTTCATAATATATATATATATATATATATATATATATATATATGTGTGTGTGTGTGTGTGTAAAGCTGGTTCCCTTTACCTTGAAGATCTGTTTAGGTGAACCTAGGTAGGTTTTCCTGGCTCCTTAGGATTATTTTAGTTTATCGCATATCGAGCACTCTACGTTTTTGTCCTTTTACTTGTTTGGGTTTTGTTTTTCTTTGGACTTGGAACTTAAGCACTTGACGATTGGTTTCATCTTGTTTTAATGTTCTTGGTTTTTTCTTTTTTTATTTCCAATTTTTTCCTCAGATAATGATTTGTTCTACTGCAAGTTTAGCTATCAAGTACTACCATTTATATATATATATATATATATATATATATATATATATATATATATTCAGTATATTTTGGCAGAAATTGTTCTTATTTATATGAATAGAGATTTTATGTCTATTAAATTTATTGTTTTTTTCTAGTTTGCAAAGGTTAAGTTTTCTTCAGGAATGTGAGTAAGAAAAAAATAAAAAAATAAAGTGTATTTTAAACAGTACTTTGTTTTAAAAATGTCATTATATTGTTGGTTGAATGTTAAATGAAATCAGGACAGACTGGGCTCTATAGCCTTGGATGACAACTGGTCTAGGAGAAGGAAAACTCTGAATTCAAAACCTATGAAGGTTCATTTGGGGACCTTGTAGTGTGTAGTGCACCAGGTCTCTGTATTCAGCCTTTCAAAAAGTGTGTTTGCTTCTGCACAAAGCCTTCACCACTATAATCAAATCATATGTGCTGGTGTCAGGCTGTCAGTTCCTAGGAACTAAGCTGTTTGACCCTCATATGTCAAATATGACAGGAGAGTCCACCATATATATATATATATATATATATATATATATATATATATATATATATATATTCCTGCCTACCCACAATTATAACCAAGACTTGCGTTTTTATATTCCCCTCCCTTTGATGTGATCAAAATGAAAATATAGTTTCTATTGCTTTGATGCAGACAAATACAGAAAATTGATTAAGTAATTTGGTTTTATAACTTATCAACCATTATGGGTTATTTAAATGCAAAACATATTTTGGATTTTTTGCAAGTGAATTTTGCATTAATTTTTTTTTAGAATAACAATGATGCCTACAAATACAAGTTCTACTATTTATCCCATACCTGGAGGGGTGGATATGGATTCTTAACTTTTCCAATGGTATTTGCATGTAAATAAATGTAATGAACCTGACTAGCATTTGAACTTCACTCTCTCATTTCACATTCTGAGCAACTATCCATTTCCCCACCTGCATCTCCGCAGTTGCAGTAAAAGAATTGTCTTTTCTTGTTGAACAATTTTTTCTCATTACAAATTTTAACATTTGCAACAACAGTGGTTTCTCAGAGAAAAACATGCTTTATACAATGCTGTTATTCTCCTCATATATATATATATATATATATATATTGTACTTTCCATAGAATTTATTAGGAAGCATTACTTTGAGAGCATTCCTTATATATTTGTTGATTTATATACAATTTATATATGATTAATGTGCATGTTCATATTGAGCTTCTCATGCCGAAGGCACTCAACAAATGCAACCGTGTGCCTTCTACTGAATATTTAGAGATATATTTTCATATTTATATGTTTTCTAATTAAAATATTCAAATACTTATATATCACTCCTTTTCTATATACTTAATATTCAAATGATGAGAAATGATGCAACTTAATGTCAGTTCTTTGACAGTATTCAGTATCAGAAATAGTGCTACTACATGTAAATGTTTTAAAAATCACTTTTAAAAGGATTTAAAAGACTGGCCTTTCCAACTTTCAGCCATTACTGTCAATTTCACATTAAATTTGATCATCAGATTCCAGAACAAAAAAAATTTTTATATAATTTTTTTTTCTGGCATGGACTGATTTTAAACATTTTTAAAATCAATTATAAAGACATCAGTTTATATTAGACTTCATATATATTTAAAGAGAATCATGAGGAGGGGGTGATGAAAAGTTCTTGACAAAGAAGCTCCCCACCCAGCCAAAAGAAATCTCTTCCTTGGTCAGATATTTGGAAATGAGTCAGGTTAAGAAGTTTAAGTAGCCCCTCATATACAAGTATCTGTGCATGTGCATGTGCGTGTGTGTGTGTGTGTATATATATATATATATATATGTATGTATTAGTAGTCCTTTTGAAAAAATTGAAGCATGAAGAGAAAGATTTTAAAGCCTTAAAGCTAAAATTTTCGGATATAATAAATATCCTCAATCTTTTTTCTTTCCTCTTTTTGCTTTTGGCAGTTCTTTTCCCTTCACTGATGACCTTTCATCAACCCTTTGACCTTTCATCAACAAAACAATCAAATAAATTTGAGAGGTGTTTACTGTGATGATCATTTGCTTTCAAACTCAATGGACTTCATTCAACACAATAAATGGAGACTTAAATAAAGAGATTTAAGTACGTAATAAAATCAATGGTCGTATTTAATGATGATTCATTTTCAATAGTAAATAATAAAACTCATCTGTTTAACATTGAATTATACACAATGTCAGATTTTATTATTCAAGTCAATATTCTCACAATAAAATTGGTTTTTAACTAACCAATATTGGTAACATTTGCCATATATATTAGGTTGGTGCAAAAATAATGTCGGTTTTTGACGTTAAAAATACGTCAAAAACCGATATTATTTTTGTACCAACCTAATATATATATATATATATAGACACACACACACACATATAATATATATATGTGTGTGTGTGTGTGTCTATATATATATATATATATATATATATATATATATATGTATATGTGTGTGTGTGTGTGTGTGTAGGAGGTACGGTGGAGTAATAGATAGTGACTTGGATTGAGTAATCAGAGAGCCGAGTTTGAATTCCTGTTGAATCCATTACATTCCCTAACATGTTAATACCCTTGGGAAAAGTATGAATCCTTTTCATCTCACCCCAGCTATGGGTAAATAACAGGACAGACTGGGTTCTATAGCCTTGGATTGTAACTGGTCTAGGAGATGGACAACTCTGAATTCAAAACCTGATCCTCCAGGTTGGAGGTTGTGCAGTAGGCTAACAAACTATTCACTAAAAAAATAGGCTTGTTATAGAAACAGCAACAATATCTTGCAGCCCTATGTTCCTTAAGGAATTTAAAGGCATATATATATATATATATATATATATATATATATATATATATATATATATATATATATATATATATATATATATATATATATGTGTGTGTGTGTGTGTCCACATTTATATATATATATATATATATATATATATAAAAGTGGACATTGAAGTCAACATTCAGAGGTGCAATTTCATCCAGCATGTAACAGCTTGTCGCCTCTGAGTGTTGATTTCAATGCTCACTTTTAAATTTATATTTAGATATGCTCTATCACTGATATTGAGCACTTTATCCCATAAATATAGCACAACTTAAAACTATATTTCTTCACATATATATATATATATTAAGACATTTTTTTTCTTCACATATATATATATATATATATATATATATATATATATATATATATATATATATTAAGACATTTTTTATGTTAATACGTTCTTTTTATAGATACAAATATTTTAGTAAATGCTCTGTTTATAATAAACAGTATTAACAACATTTTCCGGCCTGAATGTATGAGAAATTTTCTTAGAAAATATGCGTCCTCGGTAAATATTGTTAATACTGTTTATTATAAACAGAGCATTTACTTAAATATTTGTATCTATAAAAAGAGCATATAAACATAAAACATGTCTTAAAATAATCGTCGGACTTTGTCCATTTCATAATATATATATATATATATATATAATCAGGAAATGGATTAAATCCGACATTGTCATTTTTAATTTATTTTGTTTAAATGTTATTTTTGATGGGTGCATATAACTGAGTAGAAGCCCTGTTTTATAATTAAACAGTATTTTTTTATTCAATTACCAAGGAATCTTGTCAGATAATTTATGTGTCCTCCAGTTGGATTTGAACCTGCTTCCATTCTCTGAGATCATGTTATTTCAGCTCCCTCTCTCTTGGAGCTCTCAGGCATTTGCTTTCCTTTAACCTGAAAGCCACAGGTGCACATGATAGCACTGCTTGAATGTTCAACATGTCCATATCAGCATTTTCTCACTCAGAATGAGGTAGAGATCCTCAAGTCCAATCCAAATATTCAAAAGTATATTAAAATTGTTTGGTAATAGTTTGTTACTGCTTCATAAATTGACTTTATGATATAATATAAAATAACAAAGGGAGGAAACAAATTACACTGACTTATGCTACAGCTAACAAAATCAAACTTGATCATTGAAAACTATATAAGATAATTTAGTTTTCTGGTCAAGGTTATTTTTATGGTTAGTGTTGCAATAGTTGACAAAAAAATTAAACAACTTGTGTTCATCATTAAAAAATTAAAAAGAATATACTCAATTAACAAAAATTCAGCAAATATTTTTTGTTGTTCTTGGTTTTCCCTTATATGATTTTTACCCGAAAAACTTATTTTGTCTGAAGAACTATTTATATGTTAATGACCTTCCTCAAAATTATAGAAAATATCAAAATTAGCCTCCTGCTTTTGGGTTTTTTTTTGTAGAGGTTATTTCTATATCTCCTTTGAATACTCTTTTGAGTAGCCTATTTTGAAATATCGAGAATTAAAAACTTGAAAGAATATTTAAAGAAGATATAAAAATAACCTCTACAAAGAAAAACCCACCATTGACCACCAAAATTTCCAATTACCAACCACTTACTGCTCATTTGCTCATTGCCCACCCAACAGTTGAAATCACCCACTGGTGGTCTGTATCATCCAGTTTGGGAAACGAACAAAAGAAAGGAAGCTGTGGTGAACCAAGATTGTTAATGTCTTCAAGTGACATGGCACATATGGTGAGTGTATTATACAATATCTGTGTCTTTATTTTTTATTTTACCGTTTATTAGTTTTGGCGCTTTGACTCCTACAAGTTCTGGATTTTTTAAATGCAAAAGAAAATGGTTATTCTTTTACTTTTGGAATTTTTCTTTCTCTCTGACTCAAAATGTTGCTTTCAAATAAGAATTTTTCTAAGCCACTTTGAAAGTTTTTCTTTATTGTGTGTTTCTTTCATTTTTTAGCTTATAATAGTTAAGCAGGCATGTAATTAAGAATGCAAAATGTCTTCAACTTCCCCTAGCTGCTTGCTTCCAGATGACAACACATTGCATCTTTAGATAATGAATCTGGATAAATAGATAAATAAATACGCAATCTCTATTCTATCAAATCAACTACCCAATATGCACTGCACTTATTCCAATCTTTACTGCTATCAAATCTTGTCAGATAAGAAAGGGTTACAGTGTGAAAGCCAATAGGGATGGGGTAAATATTGCAGCAGAATATAATAAATTGAAATGTCTATGGACAAGACAATGACTCCAGAGCTGTTGCAAGTGGTAACGGTATTTGCCTGCAAGTCATAGACTGCATACTGTTTGAATGGCTGACCAAAGAATTCCATCAATTTCCAGTCTCCCCTACGACTACCTCTCATGGATTCTTGTCCTCAAATGTTTTTTTGCATTGTGGCGTCAAAATACTGTCATGTGGTATGCTGAACTTGTGCCATCAGAATCATCAAGAACTCTTACACTGACAGAGGAATCATGGAAGAGTGGAGAAGAGGAAGATGGTAAAAGAGTTTGCCTTACAACCCCCCCACCCCCCCTGACCACTAATTCCAGTCTGCAGTTGCTGTTTTGCCCATCGGCTCACCCCAGAAGATGAAATGACAGAACTGGTGAAATGACTCGACTTAATATAATCCTTCCAGGTTTGATCTTACAGCAAACAGTGAATGGGGCAGGATAATGGAAGAGGAGATATTAACGGTTGGAGATAGGCATAGAGGTATGGTGGGGATGAATAATAGGAGAGCGTGGGAGGAAAGGGAACATTGAAATCAAAGTCATTCCGACAATTACAATTCTGATTCCCTCATTTGTTACCATCTTAATTTGACACCTCTCTACCTTCTCTTTCACCCCCAACTTCAAATTTACTCTTTACAGGCGGCTCCCCCAATGCTCTTACCCTCGTTTTAACAGCGAATACATAATATTTCCATCAACACAACTATGTGTCATTGTGTAAAGTCAGGGCAATAAATAATTCCTTTTTGAAACATTTCTTGTTCTTCACATTCTTCCATCTCTACCCATGGGAAACATTTTGGTTGATGGAGATGGGTGAGGCTGAATCAAAGAAAATTGGTTGGTAAGAAATAGCTTCAAATTTATGCAGAAATTCTTTTGAAGAACACATAGCACCCCACCATGACGTCTGTTGATCTACTGGCTTTATTTTTTATCTGAGATCCACAGTTGGATCAATACTGATCCAACTGTGGATTGCAGGCAGGGAAGTATTAGCAGACAGAGAGAGAGAAACAAAATAAATTGGGGTGATATATATATATATGTATGTATGTATATGTATATATATTTATATAGATAGATAGATAGATAGATAGATAGATAGATAGATAGATAGATAGATAGAGAGATAGATAGATATGATAAATGTTTGATATAAAATATATGAAGAGACATAGATAGATAGATTTGATCATTAAGTAAATATGACTGTGTTAGATAGAGATATACAGAGGTTGAGCTAGATAGATAGATAGATAGATAGATAGATAGATAGATAGATAGATAATGATAAATGTTTGATATGAAATATCTGAACAAAGTATATAACATGAAATATGAGAAAACCAATTTGATATTAAACATTATTATTTTATTGTTAACATTTCACGCCTTTTATGAGAGCATTATCAATATATAAAGGAAAAATAAACATAAAGAAATTTTGTTACCATTGTAACTCTGCTACTTGTTCAATTTGAAAATTTTTTAACAGTTAATAAAATTTTAAAATATATCTGTGAACATAACAATGAGATTTGGATATAGGATCTATTTTAAAATAAGATGTAAATATCTTGATTTGAAATGCGAAAATAGAATGAAAGAGAGGTATGGTGAGAAAAATAAAGTTCATATATTCAAAAAAAAAGACAAAAACATAACTTTGGACAATTTAAATTAGGATGACAACATCGCAATTTGAAAATTTTAACAGTCAATAAAATTTTAAAATAAACAACTATTAATGAATTAATGAGATTTATAGATAAGAAATATGTTAAATATGTTAAAATATGTGAAAAAAAGGACAAAAACATGAACTTTGGACTGTTTATCCACAATTAAATTTGAATGGCAACATCAAAATAGGAAAAATTTTAACAGTCAATAAAATTCTAAAATAAACAACTATTAATGAATTAATGAGATTTATAGATAAGAAATATGTTAAAATAAAATGCAAAAACAATTGGTCTGGTGCTCCTGCTATATAGTTAGAGATTCTTGATAAAATCTAAAGAAGAACTGGCACTTTTGGCATCAGTCACTTTCTCACAATGTAGATTCCTGGTGCTTTTCTATAAATACTTTCATGGTAATTGTTCCGATCAATTTTAAATTATATGAGGTAGAATTTATCACTTACATGCTAAAACCCTTAGGAAAGGTATGAATCCTGTTCTTCTCCCCGCAGCTATAGATAAATAGCAGGACAGACCAGGTTCTATAGCTTTGGATGGCAACTGGTTTAATGCAGAAAGAAATGGAAACCTACTGTGGGAAAAAAATCTGCCTCATCAGTCATATATTAAAAGATAGATGATCGCCTAAGCATGTATCACGCATGGCAAATAAATAACTGATACAGTACTAGATTGGTGGTAAAGTCTAATCATCTTACAGTTGAAATAGATATAACCATATCTTCAATCCTGTTTCTTCTATTGCACTTCTCACTTGTGGAACTCTCTTCCAGCTTCTTACTTCCAAGTCAACTTTGATCTTCAAAAATTTAAATGCAATGTCAATCATTGTTTTTTGTTTTCTTAATTCCTGTTCTTTTATTATTCTCTCTCATTAATAATATTTTCTTTTTCTCATATTCTCTCACAAATTTAATTAAACTCTTTATTAAGATGTTTAAACAGCATCTATTTCATAAACTTAAGGAATCAGCACATATGCTAGGCCGCAAAAATCTCCTGAGCCGACCAAGTATAGAAATGAATTCAATATGGGAACCAGTAATAAGTGTTGCAGTTTTGGGGGTACTGTGTACTAGTGAGTTAGCCCAAATGACTTGACTCACTTTATAGTCCACCAATAGAAGGTTAACGAATCAGAAGACGTAGAATATTCAATCCGTCATGTATAAAGGTGGCCATTTTGTCCAGTTCCAGCTTGTCAAGCGAAGAGAAACAGAAGGACGAACTACGCTCTGCTACTTTTACCAAAATATCCACTGCTAACCTGAAATATGCTTCGCTACTGTCTTTGAAATATTCACTGCTAACCTCTGGATTCTATACTTGAAGACGACCGTCATTATGAACAACAATGAGGAGTACCAGAGAAAAGCAATAATAACAACGAAAATTGCAATATGAGCACTGGTAAAAACATGCAATGATAACAGCAACAAATTGCAATATGAGCACTGGTAAAAAATGATGCTGATGACATTAGGTTTATAATACCCAGAAAATCATACATAAGGACACATGGCACAGTGGATAAAGGCATTAGTTAGATCCAGTTACAGGACCCAAACAGTGTGAGTTCAATACCCGGTTAAGGCAGTGGAGAACTTGGAGAGGGTAATTAACAGGAGCTAACTGATAACTGACATCCATTAAACATGGCACGTGGAATTAGAACAGTCTACCCCAGTAAGCGGAATAAAGGGTTCAGTTCGACATTCCAACCACCTGAAGAAAGCCAGAGCATACAACAGCCGAAACATTGTAATAAATATGGTGACAAAGATGAAGACAATAGTCCGAATAATGTAAATAGAGAGCATCTATTTTATTTTCATTAAGTATTTTCTTATTCAGAAAAGGTGATATAGAATAAAAAATTGTTTTTTGATTAGTTGAATTGAATCTTGATATCATAACTGATTCAATAATTTTTCTAAATAATTTATGATAAATGAATTTATAGCAGAAGAGAAAGATTTATTCTTCCATTTGTACTTGCTCATTATGAGCATTATTATATCTGGAATGGCTGAAATAAAAAAGGAATGAAAAACATGTTTTTTTCTCAGAGAGAGTTTTAGGCCACGAAGTCATACACAAAATTAAATATACATATTTACATGTGTCCCATGCAGAGAAACTTTAACACGTATGCAACAATAAATACAGTGAAAATAGAACAAAAAAAGAGAATCTTATGTATAATAATTTCCAAGCAGGAAATGAAGCAGCTGAAGATTCTTCTGTGTTTCTGGAGAAACCATATTTCGTTTTTCTTTCTATATGCCGTGTCCTTTCAGGACGTAGATATCATGGCTCCCTACCTCCCTCTATCCCTTGCAGCTCTCAAGTTCCTTCCCTCTGCTACCTCCCCCAGACCATGTTCTATCACCTACTTGCTTCAAGCCACTAGGTATGTCATGCATTGTTTTTTCTTGTCTCTCCTTCCCTCTATTTGACCTGTGAGTATCAGATTCTCCAGGCCCTCTTTCCTCATATGTGCCCCAGGAACTTCAGCTGCTGCTTCCTAATGTTAAGTATAAGCTTCCTCCTTGTTTGCATCCTCTCCAAAACCTCACCGTTGCTCACACGCTCGGTCCATGATATCCTTAGCATCCTTCTGTAGAAGCACATCTCTGTTGCCTCGAGTCTCTTCTTCATCTTTGAGGAAATCATCCACATTTGCTGCCGTAAAGAAGGACAGATGTAACAGCTCAGTGCCCTTTTCTTCATTACTAAAGAAATCCTCCTGTCTCGCAATTCTCTGCCCATATTTAAGATTCTCAATTCAAGCAGACCAGATTAATCTATATCACTAGCAAGGACATATTCAACAAACGGAAAAAAATCAAGTCCTGAGTTTTTCCCTGCAAGCCAGAGATATCTTCTATATCTGATGAAGATATATTTCTATAGGAAAACAGATATCTTCTATATCTGATGAAGATATATTTCTATAGGAAAACAGATATATTTCTATAGGAAAACTATAGGCTTGTAAGCTACACCACGTGGCTGGGGGAGGCAAATTTAGTCTCAGCCCAGACCAAGGTACCTGATCTAAAAGCACAACTGCTTGATTTGACTCCTGGAAGTTGACTAACTGACCATCACATGAACCATATGACTTCATCTCAACCAAATGGAGATAATCAGCTTTTGTATCCCTACACAACGATGTAGTTGCTTAAGCTGATAATACAACCTGTGCCAATATTATAAAGAATCAGTTTAAATTGATTTACTTTATTTATCAAAATCATTCAATGTTCATAATTCCTGTCAGTGATTACTTTACATCAAAATGTAATTACAGTTTAATTATATTACAATTATAATTAAGAATTTAATTATAAATAGAATCATAGATTATTC
>OZ010598.1:92369754-92394754 GCA_963932145.1 Acanthosepion lycidas | reverse complement strand
CAAAAATTTTTTGTCTGATATAAACTAAAAAAGAAAAGTTTGTAAATTTATTTATGTAAATTCTATCTTACTACCATTAATCCATGCTTAGGATATTGCTGCCACATATGATCAGGTGTTCCTGCTATATACCAGATTGGTAACAAGATCTCATCAGTTTACAGTTTTTTTCAATCGATATCACCCCATGCAAATCAGTAAAACCGCTAATAAACCATGGGTTACATGTGGAGGAATTAGGAACAAAAAATTAATAATCAAGGGGTCAGTAGATAATGATTGACATTGCATTTAAATTTTTGCAGATTAAAGTTGGCTGGAAAGCATGGAGTCGGAAGGGAGTTCCATGAGTGAGAAGTGCAAGAAAAGAAACTGTTAGCATAGAATTTATGGTTACATCTAGCCAGCTCAACTGTAAATTGGTGGGATCTCGAAGCCTGGTACTGCGCTTAAATTCATGAGGTCTAGGTACAATAGCAAAGAGCTTATCTGAACAAATTACCATGAAAATATTTATAGTAAAAGCACAGAGGCAACCTTACAGTTGTGAGTAAGTGACTAAACTCGAGCCACCAGATCAGGACCAATAATATTACTGATTCTTCTTTGGATTTTATCAAGGAGCTGAAGGTAAATAGCAGGGGCACCAGACCATATGTGGCAGAAATATTCTAAATAGGGATGAATGGTAGACTTATAGATATGCAAGATTCTGGAGAGTAAAATTGTCTCATACAACACAGTGAACCAACTTTTTTAGCAGCTGATCTTGTGATGGATTCAATATAGTCTTTTCATTTCATGTCAGCTGAGAACATTAGCACAAGAAGGTGCAATAAGTAACTCTCTAGAAGCTTCAGCTATTCTGATAGAAGGCAGAGATGGGCCTCTCAGATGGTTAATGGAGAGAAGTTTAATTTTGGAGGTGTTAAAATTGGCAAGCCAACTTTTGCTCCAGTTAACTATGGACTTGAGGTTGTTTTGGACATCGACTACCATTTTAACCATGTCAGACTGATCAACCTTACTATCAAAGATGGAGTTCATGGTTGTGTCATCAGCATAGATGCCAAGTTGGGAGTTGATGTCATTGGGATGTTCATTAATTAAAATTAAAAACAGAGTAGGAGCAAGGATGGAGCCCTGGGTCACACCTGTATTAGTATGAAAGGATGTAGATGAGTGACCATTCAGGATAACTTTCATTTTATGATTTGATTGAAAAGACTGGATCAGTTCAAAAATGTGTCCAGAGACACCATAACCTTTCAACTTGTGGAGAAGAGCTGAATGTCAAACACTGTCAAAAGCTTTCAAGATGTCCAAAGCTTCACTGATTTTATCTAGAACATGATTGACTCTTTCCACAATTATCATCAATACATCAGCAGTTGACCTGGAGAAAATAAAACCATATTGCTTGTATGAGAAAAGGCCCTGTACTGAGAGATGATGAACCAATTCAACATTGATTAGGGCCTCTAGGAGCTTCCCTGAAACAGGCTGATAGTTGAATGAGTCAGATGGTTCACCAGAGTTCTTAAAAGCTGGAACAGACGATGAATTCCAGCAAATAGGAAAGCAGGGCACAGCGAGGCATTTATTATACAATTTAGAGAGAACAGGGGCCAGTTTCGAAGCATACTTCTTAATGACTATTATATGCATACCATCAGGTTCACATATTTTGTGGGGATCAAGGTTAGAGATGATAACAGAAACCATAGATAGGGTTATGTGCATATCGTACAACAGAGATTCAGTTCTAACTGGAAGTTATACAGGGATACTCCAAATGAGTCAAGAGTAAACTTTGAGGAGAATTTATGGGCAAAATATTTGGCTTTATCAACAGAGAATGTTAACACCTCAATTTGATGCAAGAGTAGAGGAATAGAGACTTTGCACCAGTAATCATGAGAGCCAAAGTTGTAGGAGGCTATGCGGTCCTTCATTCTCTCAGTAAACAGGAACTTAGCTCCTTCGAAGACTCACATTTATTACGAGCAGTAATGAATAGGTACATGTTGTGATAAGAGCTCTCACACTGGTATAGCCAAAAAAAAGTGTTACCTGTGGGCTATAGTGGCTGGGCATTCTGGTGTGAACCATGTAGAGGATTGAGATTCCATCTGCTATTTCTTAGAAGGGATGAAAGCATCCATGCCAGCTTTAACCTAGGAAGAAACCTCAGTGACAAAATTATCAATTTGGAGGTTAAAGGGGCATCACAAAGAAAATCACAAAGTGAGTCCCAATCAGCAAAGTTGGTAACAGAAAGATGTCTTATGGTTAGGCTTTTTCTGTTTAATGGATGGCTATCATGAAATGTCAATGGATACCACAAAGTAGTCCTTGTTACCAAGAGGGCAGTATTACAAAGCTCAGCAGGAATGAGGAGAGGAGGTGAGAAATAAATCAAGTAGAGAAGCCTGTTGCTAGGTTTTACTAGGGAAACATGTAGGGAAATCCATGATTTAATGTCTGAATACTAGCAACATCAGCACTATTAGATTGTCTGAACCACATGTTATGGTGAACATTAATGTCACCAAAGAATTGGCTAGATATAACCATATATTCAATGCTAATAGTTTCTTTTCTTGCTTGTGGAACTCTCTTCCAGCACCATACTTTCCAGCCAACTTTCCTCTTCAAAAATTTAAATGCAATGTCAATAGTTATCTACTGTCTTCTTAATTAATCTTCTATTTGTTCTCACTTCTCAACGATGCTTCTCTTTTGTCTTATCCTTTATTACTCAGTAACTCCTTGCATCTTAGTGGCTTTACTGCCTTGCATGGAGAGAAATGATTTTAAAAAAATATTGTTGCTGCATTTGAAAAAAAAAATAACCAAAACTTAGGGCTGAAGATATAAGCTAAATTTTTTTTTAACTACATTTGATTAAAGAGGATATATATCTTTCCATAAGAAGAAATTTTCTCCAAGCACTTAATCACTGTCTTTGTGTGCCTCCACATTTCTTAATCTTGTCCACTCAAAATCCTGTATCCACTCTTCTGAGTGCTTCTGGCATTGTTGCCATTTTTATGATATTCAGAAGTGTCGATGCGATCGGTGCCAATTTTCTCTCTTCTCCCAAAATAGAACACTACAGTAATGACTTTTTAATAATAAAGAATTCTGGAAAATCAATTAAGTTAAAACTTTTCTGGAGATGTCATCTGTTAAAATGTCTGCACATTAGACAGTTGACTAATTATTAATAATATTGCATCTTTATACTTGTAGGAACAAACTTATAAGAGATATCTAGTTTATATACATACATGAACACAAACACAAACATATATATATATATATATATACATACATATATATATATATATATATATATATATATATATATATATATATATATATACATACATACATATATATACACACACACTACTTGCTTGTTTTTTTTTTCTTTGGACTAAATACTTAAGGCACTGGATGATTTATTCTGTAGTGTTTGGATGTTTTTAGTTCTTCCTTTTTTTATTTCTAATTTTTTCCTTGGGTACCAATTTGTTTTGACATATTTACAAGTTGAGCTATCTGAGGATTTTTCCAAATGAGTATTACTATTAGTTTATATATATATATATATATATATATATATATATATATATATGTGTGTGTGTGTGTGTGTGTATATATATACATATGTATATGTATATATATATATATATATATATTTATATATATATATATATATATATATATATTTATATATGTGTATATATATATATATATATATTTATATATGTGTATATATATATATATATATATATATATATATATATATATATATATATATATATATATATATATATGAATAAAGACAAAAGAAAAACTTATCTTAGCCAATGTGTTTCATCCCAGTAATGGAATTGGTTTAGCTAATAGATAATTAGCATTAAGAAAGCTATAATTATAGCTCATAGGCAACTTTGAGTCAGTGTACATAGAATATCTATGGCTACTAAGTTTGATTATCATAACAAAATGGCATCATCGATAGGATACAACATGGCATTGATATTGTAAGAATGGTAAAAATATTGTAGTCCATGCAGACCAGTTAAGAGCTATAGCCAAAATTACAATGAAGTACAAAGCTAGTTCGAATGACTATGTAGTTAAATTAGAAAGCAAGCCAGAGGAATCAATGGATGATCAAAGATCTTCAGAAGAGTACAAAATATGGGACACTAAGAATAAAAGAACTCGATCAAGGTCCCCCATAACAAGAAATACTCATGAAACTAGTGAGAAGAGGAAGGAGAAGACATAGACATCTATGAAGGGCATGAAACCCAAAAGATTCAGGGAGATTGTTATGAGATTGATTTAGCTAATAGGTAATTAGCATAAAGGGAGTTATAATTATAGATCATGGGTAACTTTGAGTCAGTGTACATAGAATATCTATGGCTATAAAGTTTGATCATCATAACAATCCCATTATGGACTTTGTCAACACAAATGTAAGTATTTTATTTTGTAACAAGTACTTATAAACAAAAATAAAAAATGTTGTTGGTTTCCAAATTTTTTACATTTAAAAAATGTTCATAAATATTAATCAGGCAAACTGAAAAGTTTAGATAAATTATGGAGGATGCTAGGGAGGGTTACTGAATAGAATACTCACATGAAGGCTGGTAATGAATGATAATACTTAGGACAAGAACAATACATATAAGATTCACCAGTAGCATGTAGAAGTAGTCAACTGCTATCAGTGAGTTAAGTGAATTCCACAATGAATCTCCACTGCAGATCAACATACAGTATTTACTACTGTATTTATGTGAATGGGGACATAACCATTATTATCTGTAGGTATGCTACAATACTAAGTGATATTATTTAATGTCTATTAAACAAAAATGAAAAAATGACATCATTGAACTTTTTAATTTTATATAATTTAATTATTTTTTAAATATATGTCATATGTCAAGTTTTATGAAAATTTATGACAAAATAGAAAAATATTTTCATGTGAGAGATTTCATCTTTTAGGACTTCAGTGGACTAAACTAGGGGTCATCAAACTCTTTTTGACTAGAGACCCCCTTTTGTTTCTCTTCCCTCCCACACGGCCTCCATTTAAAATATCTTTGAACCATAAAACTTGCATTGATGTTGGCAATTAAAATGTTAACTAAAATGTATGAAAAGTTCAAAAGTTTGGATCAAGTTCAAAATTTCCCCCCAGCATCATCAGGTTCAGAATTTTCCCACAAAAAAAACAATTAAAAAAGGACAAGCAATCCTTAATGTAGCATTAAATAAATCTCATCAAAATAAGGCTTAGTTGTCTATATTTACTCCTGCATCTGTAATGATCTCTCTCAGAAATTTAACTCAACTAAGGCTTTTGATTCAGGTGATCATTGAGCTGAGTAATTTTCTTTCATCTGAATCAAAGAATGCAACATAATATGTACAGTGACTAAAATATAGCCTAGCACCTGGACTAAATGTTATGCCAAATGTGATTATATATGTGCATTAAAAAGGAGGGGATACTGAAATTTAAAATTTAAATTTTAAATGTTTTTTATGCACGTTTTGGGTATATAGTCAAGTCTATTTCATTTAGTCTCTTTTCGTTTATGTTTTTTTTTTTATCTCTTTTGCTATTTTAAATGTTTATATAAATATCTCCAGCAACAGTCAATATCAATGAGGCCATCTTGTTTTCATTTAGAGATGAGAAAAATTGAGACGAAAGGAAAAACTGTCCACTTACTGAAATGAGTTAAATTTCTGAGAGACGTCATTACTGATGCAAGAGTAAATATAGACAACTATGCCTGAAGAACTAAGAGAAATGAAGGAACTAATTAATGTGAGTTATCCTGCTTTCTGGCAAAGGTAAACAAGATTCTTTTTCAGGACGTTGGCAATCATGGCTTTATAGCTCCTTAAATTTTGTCATTTTGTCATCTCTCTTAAATCCTGTTCTGCCATTCATTTACTTAAGCTCACTAGGTAGTTCATGCATTGCTTTCTTCAGTCCCTCTTTTCTTTAATACACCTTGTGAATATCAAATTTGCCAAGCCCTCTTTCCTCATTATGTTCCCTAGAAATTTCAACTCCCTTTTTTGTTAACTATAAGTGTTTTTTGTTTTTTTTGTTTCCATTTTATCTAAAAGTTTGTTGTTGCTCACATCTTCAGTTCATGGTATTCTCAGCATCCTTCTGTAGAATCACTTTTCTGTTGCTTCAAGTTTCTTTCTTCTTCATCTGTGAGGATATTGTCCAGCATTCACTGCCATATGGGAGGACTGATATTTCAGTACTCTTTTATGTGTTTAAAATGATATTTTCCCATTTCTTAATACTTTGCTTAGATTTTGAAAGGCATCTTTTGCTATCCCAATGCACCTTCAGATTTCAATATTGTACTTTCTGTTGTATGTTAAAACACTTCATAGATATTTAAATTGTTGTAATTGCTTATTTTTTTGTATCTCCAATTCGTAATTTGCATGTTGGGCTGTTTCTTTTGCTAACAACCAAACTTTCTATCTTCTTGTAATTAATTCCTTTCTTCTAACTTTCCTTCACTATCTTCTATAGAAGTTCTTATAGTTTGCTTTCTTTCTGCTATCAACACTGTGTTATCATATGTTGTTAAGTTTGTTGCTGCCAATGATGAATCCTGGTAGGACTTCTAATCTCAAAATTGCCTTACTGTATCAGCTGAATAAGTCTGGTGAGAAGACACATCCTTGTCTTAGAACCCTTTCTATTTTTGTATACATGCTGAACTCATTTTCTATCCGTATGCAGGTGTTTTTTCTGCCAGTATAGGTTCTGTATTATTGTAATATCCTTTCCAAATATGTTGAGATTACCTAGACGTTCCAAAAGTTCATTGTGATGTACTTTATCAAACGCTTTTGCATAATGTATAAAACATACGTATAGATCCTTCTGCATTTATATTTCTGTTTCTGATATCATTCTCAGCATAAATATCACATTTTTTTGTTCCAGTGTCTTTAATTAACCCACACTGTTCTTGTTTTATTTCTCGTCTAATTCTGCTGTACATCTTATTCATCAAAATTCAGATGATAAGTTTTGTTATATGTCTCATTCAACTAATTTTCCAGTGGAGCTCACATTCGTTTTCTACCTGGCTTCTTAAGCAGTGCTATGAACAGGGATATACTCCAGTATTTCAGTATATCACCTCTATTGTATATTTCATTTCTTATATCTGTAATCTTGTCAGTGGCTTACAGCCATATCACATTGAAACATTGGTTCCTGTACGATAACCAAAGTTAAGCAACATCAATCTTAGTTAGTACCTAGATTGGTGACTGCTTGAGAATACCAGGTGCTGTTAACTTGGATGGGCAGGAATTGTAATAGATAATGGCTCGGAATTATGAATTGGAAAGCTGAGTTCCATTTCCAACTGGATTCATTATATGCAAATACATGCAAATACCCTTGGAAAAGGTATTAATCCACCTCTTCTCCCCACCAGCTATGGGTTAATTAGTAATACTTGTATCAATAAATCATTATTATTTCAAAAAAAAATTCTAACAATCTAAAAATATTTTCTGGCTTTAAATAACCTACAAAGTGTTGATAAACTATAAAAAATAATCAGTCAAAACATCTAAGGTTGCTAGCATTTCTATTACAATTCTGTTTGATCTTGCTGTTTTGTTTTTGTTCAATTTGTCCAGTATGGATTTCACTTCAGTTTTGAATATTTTTGGTCTGTGCTATTTTGTGCATAGTGGATTGTCCTCTTATAAATAAATTAAAGAATGATAATTTGTTGGATTAATATTAAATTAAATATATTTTTTTTACAGTTCCTTTTCCTTGTAAATGCTTTATGTAGCTATTTTTGAGTAGGATTGAATTTTGTTCTTTCTCATCATTTTTATCTAGTATTTCTCAGTAAAAGTCTTATTCATAATAATAATTGATTTCACTGATCATTTGATTTCCAATGAATATACAGAAAAAAAAAGACTTCAGTGATAAATATCAAATCCCTTTATTAATGACTCATTGCCAATTATTATTAAATATTATTTTTTATTAGTATTTCTTTTATCCCAATGCTCTTCACCGACAACATGAAATTTGCAGTGGGGTGCAGCAGAAACTGGACAAAAGACATACAAGTCAAAAATGAATAATAACTGACTATGATTCAGTGAATAATAAATTCTAAATAATAAACAAATTAAAATATAAAAACTATAAAAAAAATATTAAAACCTGAAGATATATGGAGATTATCTATAAATTTATAAATTACTCTTTTTACTAAATATGGAGAATACTAAAAAATATGGTGACATTTGAAATAAAATTCTACATACAAATTTATGACATTACATAGATAACAGCCTTCATTCATTAATAACATCTGCATTCATTTCTGATTAGTGACAACCTGTTTTTTTTTATTTATTTCAATGTACAACATAGAAGCTGTGTGCTAAAACATGGGATACAAATCAAAATATTTGCTATTTAATTTCCCTTACTACTACTACTACTACTTCTATGTGCCGTGTCCCTTCAGGACGTGGACCATCATAGCTCTCCTGTCCTTTGTAGCTCTTAATAAGGTTTGTCATTTTATTATCTCTTCTAATCACTGTCCTGCTAGTTAAGTAGCTTATTTACTTCATTTCTCTGTCCCTCTTGTCTTCAATGTGTCCGACAAGAATCAGATTTTCAAAACACTCTTCCCTCATTATGTGATTTACAAATTTCAATTCTCACTTTCTTATGTGAAGTATAAGATTCCTTTTTTACCATTTTCTCTGAAAGTGTTCGGTCTATGGCATTCTAAGCATAGAATCACATTTCTCTTGCTTCAACTCTTCTTCATTTGTGAGAAGATTGTCCAACATTCAGTGCCACATAGGAGGAACTCTTTTCGGCCCTGCTGAATGCCAAAACTTACTGAAACAATATTGGAGATAAAAATCAAAATATTTTTTATTTAATTGCCTCCATCACTATAAAGGCAGGGGTGGATGTCTAAGTGATTAACAGAATAGAAAATATAATTAGTTCAAATTCAAGTTAAAGCAATTTGTGTCCACTTTGAACTAATGCCATTTTGAAAGGCATGAATCCATATATTTTCTCCCCAGCTGCAAATAAAATAATAGGTTAGATTGACTTCTATAGCCTTGGTTGTCAATCAGTCTTTGAGAAAAACATAAAGACTGAATTCAAACCAGAGGCCCTTCAAGCAGCTGAATATCAACAGTAACTTTCTTCTGGCAACTTGTATATTTTACACTTTCAATTTCTATTTTCAGGTAAATAAAATTGATGGATTCCAAAATCCAGTTAACATGTATTTATTCAGGCTCTCTTTTATTTTTCAATTTTTGCTTATTTTATATTTGGAAACTAATATTTTTATTTATGGGTAATGGCTACTTATTATGCGTTGTTTGTCTAAGCATGACTTAAAAAAATCAATAAAAAACTTTATTTAATAATTGAAACACTACTTGAAAAAAAATGTCTGCAAAAAAAAAGCCTAAATAAATACTCTTATCTGAATTTGGATTACATTACAACTCCTGTAGTCAAGTTGATGCCAATATACAACTTGGTTTCTGAAGTGTCTAGATGATGAGGATCGTGTGGAGCTTCAACATGCTGAACAATTTGGAAGTGGATTAGGGTTAGAATTAGTGGAAGTAGATTTAGTGCCTCAAATACATGAATTCAAGATACTAGACTGGCAAGTAGGTCTCACTGTTGAATTCATGTCATCATGGCACCAGAGAAAAAAAGCTCATCAGAACAGTTGCCATGAAAATATCTGTAGACAATCACCTTATTATTTCAATTTAAGTGAAAAGCAAAGACAGTGATCATGGCACTCCAAAACTTTCTGTCTTTTCTGGCCATAAGTATGTACTGTGGATGTTAAATTTTATGTGTCCCAAAAATTTTGTTTCTTTTTGATTGTAAGTATACATTTCCTGGTTGTCCCTCTTTTCATTTAAACTTCCTCACTGTGTTCTCAGCATAGAACCACATCTCTATTGCTTCAAGTCTCTTCTTCATCCCTGAAAGGATTGTTCAACATTCAGTGACATAAAGGAGAGTAAATATTATATAGCAGTTCAGCACCCATATTTTTGTTTTTAAAGATATTTTCTTTTGTCTTAATACTTTACTTTAATATGTGTAGGCATTGGTGTAGGCACGGCAGAGTAATGGACTATGTCTTGGATTGAGGAATCAGAGAGCCAAGTTCAAATTCCAGTTGGATTCATTACATTCATTTGTGTGCTAATACCCTTGGGAAAAGTACAAATCCATCTCTTCTCTACCCAACTATGTGTAAATAACCAGACAAGCTAGCTTATATGGCCTTGGGTGGCAACCAGTCTAGGAGAAAGTCAACTCTGAATTCAAAACTTGAGGAGGAGTGTTTGAAAAACTTGTCACACACTATTTTGGCTCTTCCAAAAGTTTACATTGGTTCTGCACAATCCATCACCAATATAACCAAATCATATGTGCGGATAGTTTCGCTGTTTGGTTCTAAGAACAGAGTTGCTGGATGACTAATATGTTGAAAAACCATGAGAGAGTCCTCCATATATATATATATATATATATATATATATCCCAACAGTTAAAAAATTTTATATTGGCAGTACCAAAAATTCCTTTAAAATGAAGTGGTATCAGCACATATCATTTTTCAACATCAATATGTACCATAACACAACATCCCTTTCTATATATTTTTGGCACTTAAAAGAAGTTAATAAAACTCCCACGGTAAAATGGAAAATATTAAAAAAAACAAGAACTTGTAAATCCTTGCATGATCCATATCTCCTGTGTTTACAAGAAAAACTGCATATTATAAAGTTTCCTAACAATAAAACCCTTTTCCTTAGCGTTCTCATCAGTAGAGCCACATCACTGTTAAGTAAGTTATTTGCTGTTTCCCCTTGCTTAGTATCAGTTTCCTTGTAGCTGCTATTTTCCTTAAAACTTCCTCATTGCTCACATGTTCTGTCTATGATATTTTTAGTATTTGTTAGTGTAATTACATCTCTACTTCATATTTTCATTCTTTCTTTCTACTTCACAATATATTTTTTTAATCAATACATCCCAAACATGGTGATAATGTCACAAAATTTGATTAGCAGAGAATATTTTAGGGAGGAGAAAGGAAAATAAAAGGATAAATTTTGGGAAGACAGAAGATGGAGATTGGCATTGCATCACTGTCACTTCAAGTCTCTTTTATTATTCTCATTACCTAGGCTTTTGAATAGTCAAAACTCAATGAAACTATTTATCTGTGATTAAATAAGGAATGAGTAGAAAATCTTTCAAATTTAAAATGTTGCATTATTTATTTAGCATCATCAGAAATTTAGGAAGTGGAATGTTTCAATTTTTAAATTCTTTCTTATTTTCTTTCCTATTTTCATTTTATTTTCTTCCATATTTTCATTCTTATTTTCTTTCTTATTTTCATTCTTATTTTCATTCATATTTTCTTTCTTATTTTCTTTCTTATTTTCTTTATTATTTTCATTCTTTATTTTCTTTCTTATTTTCATTTTTATTTTCTTTCTTTCTTTCATTCTTATTATCTTTCTTATTTTCATTCTTATTTTCTTTCTTATTTTCATTCTCATTTTCTTTCTTATTTTCTTCCATATTTTCATTCTTATTTTCATTCTTATTTTCATTCTTATTTTCTTATTTTCAATCTTATATTTTTTCTTATTTTCATTCTTATTTTCATTCTTATTTTCTTTCTTATTTTCATTCTTATTTTCTTCAATATTTTCATTCTTATTTTCTTTCTTATTTTCATTCTTATTTTCTTTCCTATTTTAATTCTTATTTTCATACTTATTTTCATTCTTATTTTCTTTCTTATTTTCATTCTTATTTTCTTCCATATTTTCATTCTTATTTTCGTACTTATTTTCATTCTTATTTTCTTTCTTATTTTCATTCTTATTTTCATTCATATTTTCTTTCTTATTTTCTTTCTTATTTTCATTTTTATTTTCATTCCTATTTTCTTTCTTATTTTCATTCTTTATTTTCTTCCTTATTTTCATTCTTATTTTCTTCCTTATTTTCATTCATATTTTCTTTCTTATTTTCTTATTTTCATTCTTATTTTCTTTCTTATTTTCATTCTTTATTTTCTTCCTTATTTTCATTTTTATTTTCTTTCTTACTTTCATTCTTATTATCTTTCTTATTTTCATTCTTATTTTCATTCTTAATTTCATTCTTATTTTCTTCCATATTTTCATTCTTAATTTCATTCTTATTTTCTTTCTTATTTTCTTTCTTATTTTCATTCTTATTTTCATGCTTATTTTTTTCTTTATTTTTTCTTATTTTCTTTCTTATTTTCTTTCTTATTTTCTTTACTATTTTTATTCTTATTTTCTTTCTTATTTTCATTCTTTATTTTCTTCCTTATTTTCATTCTCATTTTCTTTCTTATTTTCATTCTTATTTTAATTCTTATTTTCTTTCTTATTTTCATTCTTATTTTCATTCTAATTTTTTTCTTATTTTATTTTTTATTTTCTTTCTTATTTTGTAAATGTCATGTGTATATTGGTGTTAGTGTTCATGCCTGTATCAATCTTTAATTTCTGTGTTTGTTTTCAATGGTTATGATGACATCTAGTGTATATTGGTCAGGGATGGATTATCCTTTTGTCTAGCATCGACTGCTTCAGCTTGATTTTAATGCTGGTTATAAAAAATCATAATTTTCCTTTGCTTGTCTTGAAGTGTGTGCTAAATTGGTTTGCAATAAATAGTAAAATGGCAAAGGTATTTCCTAAAGAATATTTTTATTGACAAACAAAAGATAGTTATTCTAGTTTATTTAAAGAATTTGCAATAAGTTTACTTCAAACTATATAAATTTGGCTAAAATATATCATAAGAAAAAAATATACAAGATGGGGGCAACCATGTTAGATGTTGGCTCTGTCATCCATAAGTTCGTTAGCATCATAATCTGACCCTGTTGGTGCTAGTACTTATATCTGTATCAGTTTTTAAAATGTTGGCTTTAAGTGTCTATTAAAAATTGATATAATAATATGTTGGAAATGAATTATGCAATGACATGACCTGCAAATGTATGGACCACACATGCTGTCAAAATTTATCTCTGAGAGAAACCTTTCTACCTTCCATCAGCATGGCGTGAGGCTAACTTCCAGTAGAGTGACTAGTTGCACCTTCCAAACTAACATTCTCAGCTGACATGAAGTGGAAAGACTATGTTGAATCCATTGCCAGATATACAGCTAAGAAAGTTTGGTTACTGTATCATCCTAGAGAATTTTTCTCTCCTGAATCTATTTTACATATCTATAACTTTACCATTCATCCATGCCTTGAATATTGCTTCCACATATGTCCTGGTGCTTCCACTATATATTTAGAGATTCTTGATGAAATCCAAAGAAAAATCAACAATATTATTGGTCCTGACCTGTCATCTCAGCTTCATTCACTTTCCCTCCAACATAACATTGCTTCCTGGCAACTTTTCTATAAATACTTTCATGGTGCGTAGACATTATGAATTTAAGTGCAGTACTAGATTGGCAATAAGGTCTCATCAATTTACATTTGAATTGGTTAGATATAACTGTAAGTTCTATGCTAACAGTTTCTTCTCTTGTACTTTTCACTTGTGGAACTCTCTTGTGGCTTCTTACATTCCAGCCAACTGTAATTTTCGAGAATTTAAATGCAGTGTCAGTTTTTATCTACTGCTTTCCTGATTACTCTACATTTGTTCTCCCTCTTCAATAATGCTTCTGTTTTCTAATTCCTTCATATCCAGTAACCACTTGTGTCTTAGTGGCTTTACTCCCTTCTTTGGTATACTTTTGATTAAAAAATTGTATGTGTATATATATATATATATATATATATATATATATATATTCAAATTCATGAGAGTGCATTTATTCATTTGCACAAATAAAATAAAAATGAGTGGGCTTTGTGATTTATCCGCTGAACAGACAGAAAGAAGAACATCTCTAGTTTTTATCCAAGTGAGAATATCACAAATACGTGCATGCCAATTCCACAGAAAAGATGAATAGACAGTGAAAAAAAAAGAGCTGCCGACAAGATGGCTGGCAAAAAATAGGCAAAACTCATGGGAATTAAAAAATGTGTTTCATTTACATAAGCTTTTTGCTGCGTGATATCAGTGACAGAAGCAAGAAACTTTTGCTGTGATTGCACAAAGATGACAATATTTTATTGGTAACAAGTCAGCATAAATCAATAAAGAGAAAATGAAATATTTATTGATAGAAGAACATGGAGTAATCAACGCAGGATTAGTTTCTTGCTGTAGTAAAAAAAAAATTCTACTTTTCTCAATGTATTTTTGTAATCTTTTATCAACTTTTATTGTCTCTATTAGTGACTATTCTTAAATTATTGTTTAATTATTGGTTCCATTATTTTACTATTATCTTTACTTATACAGATGTCCTGGGTATGACAATAAACTACATCTGGCAGCCAGACCTCCAATCAGGAGATTTGGAGGGGTGTGGAACCATCTTTTAATTTCTGTTGTTTCCAGTTCCAGCTTAACCTGTGTTGATAACTCCTTTTAGGGTGCCATCTATGGGCAAATAGAGAACCCCAAAACTGGGATCAAAACCCTATGAAAGTATAAAAATACATTTTTATAATAAAAATGTCAGCAATACATCTTTGAAAAAAGAAAAATTACTAGCAATACATTTCACTCCTGGCAAAAACCCTCTTTACAAAAATATGACAATAAAACCTGATCTACAAATTGATTTCTTACATAGAATACATATTCTATTCATACAAACCTATCCTAAACATCTTGACAGCATTACATAGCCTACAAATTGATTTCTTACATAGAATACATATTCTATTCATACAAACCTATCCTAAACATCTTGACAGCATTAAATAGCCCACTGAGGTGTTGACATGCCATAAAATAAAATAGACCAAACTTATACAGGTATTTATTTCTCAGTATAGAGTTTCATTTTTTATCGTATTTTTTAACGTTGTTTTATTGTTGCACCATTAATTTTTCTTTGTAGATGTTCTTATTTTTTAAATCATTTTTATTCTGCTTTAAACGGCTTTTCTTTATTTCAATATCAAGCTCATCACATAATATTAGCTATAAAAATAAATCAATACTTTATTGGTTCTTGTCAACAGGTGTCATGAATAATAATTATGTTGTAGCAAGCCTTGATTACTCAAGTATTTTGTAAAGGATAAAGTTTTCCAACATTATGAACTCATAAAAACAATCTTAAATTTTCTAGTAAATCTTTCATATGATTGGATGGAAAACAAAACAGCATTATTCATTTTCTAGAAGTTAAAAATTTCTTATGAAAAACATTCTTCCTATTCAATTCTTATCTTATTAAATCTATAATATTTACATTTTTATTCTTTTTCTTTTCTTTATGTGCCCTCAGAATGTAGGCCATCGTGGCTCTCCACAACTTCCTATCCCTTATAGCTCTTACTAGATTTTGTCTTTCTGTTATTTCTCCTAAATCCTTTTCTGCCATCCGTTTACTGAAGCTCATTAAGTATGTCGTGTGCTGTTTGCATTTGTCTCTCTTGCCTTCAATCTGTCTTGTGAGTATCAAATTTTCCAAATCTTCTTCCCTAATTATGTGCCCTTGAAACCTCAACTGCCTCTTTCCAGTGTTAAGTATAAGTTAAATTTTCGTTTCCATTTTCTCTAAAACTTTGACATTGCTTACATATTTGGTCCATGGTATCCTCAGAATCCTTCTGTAGAACCACATTTCTATTTTTTCAAGTTTCACATTCATCTTTGAGGAGATTGTCCAGCACTCAATGCCATAAAGGAGGACACATAGCAGTTTAGTACTCTTTTCTTTGTTACTAGCAAAATTTTTCTATTTCTCAATACTTTCTCTTAGCTTTTGGAATGAATCTTTGGCTATCCCAATGTGCCTTTGGATTTCAGAGTCACATTTTCCGTCTTTGCTAAAACACTTCCCAGATATTTAAACTTTTGCACTTGCTTGATTTTGGTATCTTGGATTTTCAATTTGCACTTTGGGCTCATCCTTTTTCTAACAACTATGCATTCTGTAGGAGTTTTTGTAAGTTTCTTTCTGTGTCTGCTATCAGAACTGTATCATCTGCATATCTTATGTTGTTTAAATTTTAGCTGCTAATAATGAATCTTAGTAGGGCTTCTAGTTCTCTCAGATTTGCCTTGGTGTATAAGTTAAATAAGCCTGGTGAGAATACACATCCTTGTCTTACATCACTTTCTATTTTTATATCTGCTAAACTCATTTTCTATCCATATGCAAGCAATTTTCTACCAGTATAGGTTCTTGATTATTCTAATATCATTCTCAAATATATCAAGGTTGCTGAGCATTTCTAATAGATCTTTGTGGTGTACTTTATCAAAACACCTTTGCATAATCTATCGCTCTTTCTGTGACATTCTGAGCATAAATATTGTGTTCCTTGTTCCAGTGTCATTGGCAAATTTGCACTGTTCCTGTCTTATTTCAAGTCTGATTCTGCTGTGCAATCTATTCATCAGAATTTGGATGATAAGTTTTTGATATGTGTCTCATCAGGCTGATGGTCCAATGGAGTTCCTATTCATTTACACCAGGCTTCTTTGTCCTATGAAAATAGATCTACTTAGGTCTTCTGTTATATCACCACTGTTGTAGATTTCATTTATTATTTCTGTAATATTGTCTATGCCAAAATTGTCTAAGGCTGCCAGCATCTCTATTACTATTCCGTCTGGCCCTGCTGCTTTATTTCTGTTCAAACTGGCCAATGTCAGATTCCACTTCAGATTTTAATATTTCCAGTACTTAGATATCTCTGTCCCTTTCAGATTATTTTCTTTTGTCATAGAAGAGTTCTCCAATATACTTGTTCCATCTCTCACGTATTTTCCTTTCACTGATATCAGTGTTCTGTCCTTGGATTTTATGCTCACTGACTAAAGACAGATTTTAACAAATATTTTCCAACTTTGCCAAAGTTTTGAACCTTATGCATACAGTTCTTCCATAACAACAGAACATTCACAGATTTGAGGTGTTTGCTATAAAACATATTAACATACAGACAGTATCTGTCTATATTTCATGGATTCAGTTCAACATTCCAACCACCTGAAGTAGACCAGAGCATACAACAGCCGAAACATAATAAATATGGTGACAAATATGCGGACAATAGTCCAAATAATATAAATAGTGAACATACAGACTGTTTAAAGAATTTTGTACAGCTGACTTCATAATTTCTTATCTCTGCCTCAAGTCTCATAGTACATAATGCCTCTTGGGGAGGTTTCTGTAATTAAATTGTTCCATGGAGTGAGATGAGTGGCTCCACACCTAACCTCTCTATTTTCAGGAAAGTTTGGCTCCTTCCCTTTGAAGACCACATGTTTCCATGCTGATAAGTTCCATCTACACAGGTTTGTGAATTCAGGGTTGTTCTTCTATTAGACTGGTTGTCAACCACAGCTAGAGAGCCTAATATACTTTACTACTTCACCTATTGCTGGAGGAAGAAAAAGTAGATTGATATCGTTCCCAAGAGTGTAACAAAATTAACTGAAACTTGAATTTGTCTCACAAATTTCTCACCATTATGTCACCTGCACATCTTCACTATCGTTATACCATTGATAAAGTATGCCTAGATGACTGATGATGGGACTGAATCTAATCTTTTCTAATATTTTAAACATTATCCACTGAATAAATTAGTCCAATGTTTATCAACTGTACTAATTAACATCTTGATAATGACTCAATTTTAATTCAGTTATAATTCAATTTCAGTGATATAGTATGACTTAAAAATTAATTTGTTTTAAAAATAGAGTGATTGCTGTCTTTGAGATAAAATAATTGCATTTTAAAATTCACTATCATTTATTTTAAGAGAATATTTTGAAAATGTTTCGTTCAGTTGGTAGAAACAGATGTGAATATGTAAGTTGAATGAATAATGACAACATTAATCAATTTTGTGATCTTTAATAGTGGAAAAAATAATGGCACTTTCTCTTTTCTAACCAGCTAATCAATTTATTCATCTATTTCTATCCATCTGTTAGTATCTTCAAATTGCACTTAACCTAAATTTGACGAAACATCTCACAAATTATATCAGAATAGATAAAATTACAATTATTTATAGTTTGATATCTACAAGATGTGCAGTTGTGTGTGTGTGTGTGTATATATATATATATATATATATATATATATATATAACATTGTTGGACAACATTTTTTGAAAATTAAAGCAAACATTCTAATGCTAGAATGGCTCATGATCAGACATAATAGACATTCATTGTCTGTTATATTTTATATTTAATAATATATGTTTAAATAATGATCTACTGCTCCAATACACTATATATATATATATATATATATATATATATATATATATATATATATATATATATTGAATGAATTGGATCGCGATTACGATTACAATGTAATAAATTATAAGCATGGAATATTAGTGTTAGAGCCTTTTATATTATATTCTTACTCTGTCCTGGACATTGAGTTCTACCTGGATTCTATCCTCTTGGGAATTTATTTATTAATATATATATGTGTGTGTATATATAGATAATATTAGTGGTTAATATGCACATATATATATATATATATATATATTTGTTTAGGTTGGTGAATGCTGCCTTAATCCTGCCTTCAGTTCATCTTTGGTGTTACAAAGAGTTTTGTCGGTCTCACACTCAACTACTCACTGCACATAATAATCAAGGGAATTGCAGGCTGGGGAGCTAGGTGGCCAGATGTAAGGGTTGATGTGGTCACATAAATTGTTTGACAGCCATGATTGAGTTCTGATTGTATGACATGGTGCAGAATCCTGTTACCAGACATAGGATCTGCCAGCAGCCACCCTCTTGGCCCATGACAGCACTCCCTTCTCAAGGCAGTTGATGTAGGCCTCAGCGTTGAGTTTGAGGCCCTCACCAACAAATTTGGGAGGTCTTTTCTTATCAAAACTAAATTTTTCATGCTGCCATACATTTGTAATGACCATTAGACTCATCCAACTTTTTTTGAATCCTCTGCACTGTCCTCAGATTGACACCCAAAAACTCTGAAATATTTATATTGGAGCTTTCAGTGCGGATGCCAAGCAGTACAGCATGCTGTTTGCAAATTTCTGGCAAAGTGAATTGCAGCATGGTGCTCTTTTTCACATAGACAATATCCAATGGATCTTACTATACTGTACAATCAACAAAATCAAAAAGGAACAACATGCATGTATGAAATTACAAATATAAAATGGTGACAATTTACCTATTGCCCCCTGTACATAAGTATAAAAAGACAAGAGAAAAAACTATTCTGAGCTAATGCTTTTTATAATCATAATATCAAGGCAAATGTAAGGATTTATTTTGTTGCATGTGTTTATATACAAGGGCAAGGATTTCATTAGTTTATCAAGGCTTTTAAATTTGAGAATGTTCATGAATATTCATCAGGTGCTTAAAAGCTCAGTTCTCTACATGTTTTGTCTGACCTTATAAATATTTATGAAGGGTCTCAAATATAAAAATCTGGATAAACCAACAACAACCTTGCTCTTGAAAAAGTCACTCAGAAGATGAAACACATCAGTTCAGAATAGTTTTTCCTCTTATTTTTTTTATTAATTTTGTTTGTTCAAATTTACGCTATATCTGAAAATAATTTATATATATATATATATATATATATATATGAATGTCTTTGAATCAACATGTCCCAAATACCTATGGTTCTGCTATATGTGAGCACCTCTTAAATAACAGGGGGTGTGCAGCTAATTTTAGTACCAATTGTTTCACTGTCCTGACCCAGTCGCACTCGTTATTTCATCTCACAGTGCTGGAGGTACTTTATATCAGGTCGCACAAGCCTTCCCTATGTAAACAGCATGAATGTTTGTTGGGACTCACTGTCATTTGTCTCTAGCTCCTTGTGTTCATTTTTTTCTCCTCTCCTTCTCATTACACATTTTCTGTTGTTTTTTAATTTAAGTTAAATCTCCCAAGCAAAACCAGTTGCATCACTTTTAACATGTCTTTTAATGTTAAGCCTCACTTTTATTTCTGTGATTAGATTTTGTACCTTCAAAAATATTTTCAAATATATATATATCTATATCTATATATATATAATATGATAAAATATAATTTTAAAATATGATATATTTATTGAGAAAAGTGCTTTAGTGGGTTTATGTAATAGCTCAATTATTTATATATATTAGTCATTGGTGCATTATGGCTAGCAAGGTAAGTTAGTTTTGGTTTACTATGTTGTTCTTATGGCAATAGAAGAAACAGAAACAATTATTTTAAACTATTCTAAATACTATTGGTGTGTTGGAAAGTGTTTATTTTATAGCTATTGTACCAGATAAGAAATATGCACACCTCCCCACCAAGCACAAACACACACATATATATTGTCATCCGCAGACAGACTGTTTCACTGTATCTCAGATCATCAGTGTGGTTAGACATCTGATTGCCTTTATCTAGGATTGAAACCTGGCTGAATTGACGTCAGTCAGAGAATCTACCCCTAAGCTAATAGTGCACGACAGGGATGAAGGTGAATTTAAGCATATTTATTTTTAGGTAAATGCACCAGTGACTGAAAGAACTCAATTTGTTTTATAGAAGAGTATTGCATTGGTAACAGTAGTAGTCACTGTTCACAAACTCACACTTTCTTCCCCGAGAGCTCAACTAAAATAATTTTTCAGGAGTATATATAGTGTCATCCACAGACAGACTGAATTGCAAATATTCAATAAATCAAAAAAAGTTCAAGGGACTTATCTGTTTAGACAACTCAAATTTTTTGTGTCAAAACTCATATCTAATAAAAACTCTTGAGTTGGCTAACCAAATAAGTCACGTTAACTTTTGATTTATTGAATATTGTAGCTCTAATTATTTATTAAGCCATTTCCGCAAAATTTCTTCTAGCTTGAAAATTATATTTAGTTCTATTATCATCATCATCATCATTATTATTATAATTATTATCATCATCATTGTCATTAATATACCATAATTCTTTGTGTATAGACTGCTAATGAGTATACGACACATTTAAAAAAACAGAAATTTTGGAGAAAATTCTTATTTTCATGTATAAAATGCAACTGATGTAAGAGCAAAGAAAATGGCCAACACCTGTGGAAAAGGAAGAGAAGAAAAAATTGGACATTTTGTTTACTTTTGTAATTCATAGTCATTACAAAAACTTGATGACGACTGTTAGGGTATATGACCACAAAATCACCAATACATATTGAGAAAATAAATCCAAATAAAATTAAAACCAACCAAACAAGTTAATATTTATTATATTAACTTGTTTGGTTGGTTTTAATTTTTTTATGACAATCTGAGGTATTTTTGTATTTTTTTTAATCATAAATTAAATATTTTTTTACCTTTGAATGATTTCCAAAATCATGTAAGGTGTCTAAAGTGAATGAAATCCAGAAAAAAGTATAGAACCATATTGGGACTTAGAGAAATATTATGAAAGATTTATTTCCCTTTGTTGTAATACTCCATTCAATAAATATTATCTCTCGGGTAAACAAATAAATCCAATTTGACCCATTTTTGTCTGTTTTGAATTCTGGAAAAAATGAGATTGAATTCTAAAGTATAAAACACAGCAGATTTTTGGTTTTGGACACAATTTTGGATGAAAAAAAACTGTGTCTTATACACACAGGATTACGATGAATGAAAATAGACTGAATGTATAATTTTTCATTCTTAAGGATTTTATGGCCTGATTCAAATCCAATATCCTCATTATTTTCATCACTTATACAATAAAAGTAAAAAGCTGACCACAAATCTTTTAACTTATAGAAATTAAATTCTTTATATATTTTTCACTCAATAAAATCTTATCAGAAGATTTGTTTGATAAGCAATAATTACAATCGCAAATATCACCAAAATCCATGGGGACATAGTTGTAGACCTACCACGTGTTATTTTAGTACCATTTAGAAAATAACAATAACTCCCTTCACCACTCCCACAAATCTGAAAAAAATTCTTGCGAGCATGTGAAATTCTTTTCTAACCAATGAATACTTTGTATTCAAAAGTTCACACCTCTACATGTAATTAGATTTTGAATCCCCTTCTGGATATAAAAATAGAAGCATACTATTTGGGAGGTTAGTTTGTTCTACACATATGTACATCCACATGCATTCATACAATGGATGAGAGACAGCAGCAACTGCCAACTAAGGTCTTGTCCACACACAAAATGGAAGGGATTAACGAGCAGCACCAACAAAGCCTTTTGTTTCTGAACTCGCAAACACATTAGGCTGACCGTCGTGAAGTAAGATTGTCCACACATCTCATATTACCCTAAAACACTTAATTAATTTATAAAAAAACACTTCACTGCAAGGAAAATGGAACATTTTACTATAATTGTATATTTCTGAAAAGAATCTATTATTTCAACTGACATTCTGCTTCTACTTATCCTTTTTTATGTTTCATTTAAAAAGATGTGTTTGGAATGTTTTTATCGTTGTTGTTAAATGTTTGGAATCCTAGCAACTAAAATCTATGTAGATGGATCCCAAACTATACATGAAATGATGTTAAAATAAATTCAAATAAATTATCTATTCTTATATATATATTTATATATTTTTAAAAAATCTCTCTCTCTCTCTCTCTCTCTCTCTCTCTCTCTCTCTATATATATATATATATATATATATATATATATATATATATATACATTCCATTAAAGACAACAGACATTATACTGCTATTAGGCTTTTTATTTAATTTTTCTTGTGTTTTCATTTCTGGACACAGAGTGTGTAGAAACTGTCCAATTGTTTTGTAATTCCAAGCACTTTCAGATATACTTTTAGTCATTATCAAGGATATTTTATTTTTGCCATTTAACTGGATGTATGGTTTGTGTATATTTCCAGAGTTATAGGAGTGTTTTATTTTCTGAACATATTGTGGCCATGTTCATAGTTAATATTATTGAGTGTTGTTTTTTTCTTTTTTTATTATTAGGGCTTCCATTATTTTTTTTTTTTTTTTACATGTTGATGAGATTATTATGCTTGTATTTTTTGTCCTCAAATACCACCCACACCCTGTATTTATGCATATATATATACATTGAGTCAATTGCTTCATCCACCGCAAGGAAAGTTGGCTCCCTGTGCCATGCTAGGAAATTTTTCTCCCAGGAATTGATCCTTCAAATCTACAAATCAACCATTCACAGCTGCATGGAGTATTGCTACCATATATGGTCTGGAGCCCCTTCTGTTTGCTTCAGGGTTCTTGATATGATCCAGAGACAGATATGCAATGCAATTGGCCTTGATCTGGCATCTCGTCTGCAGTCAGTCTCTCACAGACGTGTTGTTGCCTATCTCTGTCTTTTTTTACAAATACTTTCATGGTAATTGCTCCGATCAGCTGCTTTCACTGGTTCCCAGGCTTCATGAATTCAAGCGTCCTACAAGGCTGGCATCCCACTCTCGCTCTTTCACTGTTGAAACTGTTAAATGTAGTCACCTCTTCTACTCCAATAGCTTCATATCTCACACCTCTCGCCTGTGGAACCCCCCTTTTCCTGTTTCCCTGATAGCTATAATCTCCAACTATTCAAATGTAATGTCAATAGTCATCTCCAGTTGCCTTGATCTATCCACTATCATTCTCTTCATTCTTTCCTCTATTACTCCTCTGCTCTCACTCCAAATCCTATGTAACCCCTTGCAGGCTAGTGTCTTCCAGCCTTGCTTGAGGTGAAATGCTTATAAAAAATAAATATATATATATATATATATATATATATATATATATATATAAACTCTTTTGATAAATTTCAATCAATGCATTTCTTTTTTTTTTTTAGAGAGAATTGCTTTTGTTGTCATCTTTTTTATTTTTCCCTCAACTCCATATGTCTCCTTTCTAAAAAGTTTATTGAATGGTCTTTTTAGACATTCTCACTTGATAAGAATATCGTCCACCGACTCAGTTACGTGACACAATCTTGGAATTCTTCAAACCAGCAATGAAAAAGATATCAGTGGAAAAATTCCTGTTGAAAATCGTTTAATGAGGTGGACATTTTTTAGATTCCAACTTTTGGCATCAGACATCTGAGGAAAGGATCCTGCTTTTGTGGAAATATTCTTTAATTGAAGGTTTTAAGAAAAATAGGATTAAGATGAGAATCAATTATAATAAAAATAAATTGGGAGATTTTATTTTTAGAATATTATTTGTATAATTATGTTGATTGTAAAATGAACTCAGTAATGTTATATATGGGACATGTGTGTAGTGTAATGTTTAGTAACATAGAAAGTGGAATCGCTGAGCCAAGTTCAAATTCCAGCCTTGCTTATTGCATTCACTTTCGCACAAATAATTGTTGCAGCATTCACCCAGTTGGTTGAGCTGGCTCCATCAAACAGACTTGCTGCATCAGAATGAAACCTGACCAAGCATAACATAGGTTGCATTCATTCAGATGTGCAAGTACATAGTAGGAGTTTCAGTGGTAATTTGGATTTTCAAGCCATCCCCAGCCACATGTATACACATTTTAGAATAGTGCAAGTTTTCCTACTCCTAGACTGTTACCACCCACTCTGTTCTGTTATTTTTCCCATAGCTTGTGGGAGAAGAGATGGATTCATGCCTTTTCCAAGGGAATTAAAATGTAAGTAAATGTAATGCCCACCACTCTGCTGTGCCTACACAAATGCTCT